>SKCR01008388.1:0-23946 GCA_019454045.1 Zanthoxylum bungeanum | reverse complement strand
AACTCTTAGGGTTTTCTGTTGTGCTTAAGGTAAGAGAGAGCTGTGCGCCGAGGAAGGCATTAGGGTTTCTGTTTTTTTTTTTGTTTATTCTTGGTCGTGAGTTTCATGGGCTGAAGCCAAAATCTAGGTTTAGTTTAGGGGTCCTTATATAGTGGTGAGATATGGTTAGGGTTTTGGATGGGTATATATGGGCTTTTGGTGGGTGCGTGGGTTCTGGGCCAAGATTTTTAATTTTTAAAAACAAGAATCGACTGAGCGAATCCGCGGACAACCAGCGAGTTGTTAAAAATTGATGAGCTATTAATTTCAGAATTTTCCCTTCCGGCATACGTTTCCCGCGACTTAAAAGGTAGTGCCTCCAAATGAGACTCATCATCGGGTCTTACATGCAAAAATGCAGTGCCTACACATATTATCTCGATAGCTGGAGTATTAAAGAGTACTAGTTCTATATCCCTGCGTGATCATCATCTCCATATGACTGAAGTGATACTTCCATCTTGACATCACACCCAATACACTACGATTCTCAGTGAACCCAGAAGAGGCGTACACAGAACCTATTAAGCCCCGGACGACCAAAACGCTCGTATTTGGCTTTGCCGATTGCCTCCGGTCCCATTTGGCTCGTCCAGCTTTGGCTTAGAGCATATTTTCCAGTCTTCGGTTCTATTGAATCAAATCGCTCGTATCCTTGTACAGGCCTCCTGTTCGCCTAACTGGGGCTAACTTCCCTCATTCCTCGCTCTATTTTTGAGTATTTTCGCACCCTTTCTCGGGTCCCGTCTTTCTTTCTTTTCTCCTTGGGCGACAGCCCTTCTTTTGTCCATGAACTTCCCGAGTCAGATGGGGATGAATCGATCAATCGCATATGGCGTAAGTTTTATGCACCCGTGATCTGATTCATGATATTTTGACTGGAGCAAATGACAAGGCTGGGGTGGAAGTATACTCTCCAAACTTCGTCGCCCACCAATTCGGTCTCGTTCAAGGGTGGCCCCTTCCGTTATTTCATTCTCATTCCACCTCATCGAAGTGTTTCGAGGTCCTTTCGCTTTCAGACATTGATCAGTGTTTGTCTGAGGCTCGTTCTTTGCTATCTTCTTTTTCTTGTGCTTCTTTATCTCCTTGCACATCGGTCCACCCCCTCTTTGATCATTTTTTGGCCGTCTAGCCTCGAAAGACTGTTTTCTTTGCCTTCTTCTTTGGTCTTCTCTGGAATTTCTTTCTCCTCAAAGCCTTCAGAGACAACTGGGTCAAGGAAGCCTGTTGAGAAAGTTGGGTCGAAGAAGGCGAGCTCCAAACAAGTTAAACGAAAACATCCTTCTTCGACCCATAGTTCTGATTCGGATGAGCCTCTGATTCTTCGTCGGGCTAAGGTACAATTTTACTTCCCTCAATCTTATTTTTAATTGATTTTGTTTCTCGTGTAGACGTCCAGAATAGAATCGTCGTCCGGCATGCCTGAACCAGCCCAAGCCCTAGTGCCTGAAACATCAATCGTTCAACATCTATTCGGGGGAATTGAAGCCGCCGAAACCCCGGTCATTCAACTTCCATCAGAATAGGGTGAAGCGGTCGAAACCTCAATTATTCAACACCCATCAGAAGAGGGTGTAGCGATTGATGCAACTTCTTCATTCAAGGCCGATCCCCAAGGTATGAGGTCAAGTATAGCATTGGGCCGTATGCGTCCGTTTTTTGAGGAAATTCCAAGGGACCATCCCTTATTCGAATACCATCCATTGGATAATCTTTTCCCCATTGTGCAAGAATCGGATGACGAGCCTCCTCGGCCAGATAATGAGCCTCTTCGGTCGAACAGCGAGCCTCTTAGGCCAAACAACGAGCCCCTTTGTCTTAAACGGATCTATCATTTAATGCGTAGGTGGGCTGCTGCGGGATTTATGGGAAGTTATAGGGATATAGACGGCCTGTTCAATGGTGCCGAATTGGAATTATTAGAGGAGGCTCGGTCCCTGTATAAAGATGATGTTATTCGCCGTATTTATGAAGAAATGGAAGTTATTTATGTTTCTGACTCTTTCGATTCTGATTATTCTATAGAGGCCCAGCCATCAGGCATGCCGAGTGCTTCTCATTTTGATCCTTCAGTACACCGACCTTTTTCTTCTGAACAACTATCACCTCATCGGGTGGTGTCTCCCGTTCTTCCGATGCAATAGACTCCTTCTCGTGAACGGCCATCATCCCCAGTCTTTTAGCCAGCATCTCTTCAGACGTCGTCCCCTATTGCTCCGCCTCCATCTCCTAGGCGAGAACTGTTGGATAATATGACCCATAGCGTCACTATTTGCACAGATCATTGTGTTGTTGTAGCAAATTAACTATGTAATAAGGAAATTGCACTCTCATCATTTGTGATTAGATCACCATAGATATATAAATGAAGAGAGGTCCCTATGATTAGTTCCTGGATTGAGATGATATGAGACAGTATCAGTCCACGAAGGATTAATCATTAAATATCCCTAGCCGTAGTATTATCGAGACTGGACATCGATAATGCGGAATAGGCTAGTATTGCACTTGTGTGCGTTGTGAGGGCACAACGACATAGTTCTTATATATATAAGTATTGGATACTTATGCAAGTGCGATAGGAGGTCGTGTTTCACCGATGGTACGGAAAACAGCTTCGCTCTGGATAGACCCCGCGGAATCCCATTGGTAGTATGTCTGCGTGTCTATGGGAGGCCGCATCAGGGTAGGTGTATATGGTCTTAACCTGAGACTTGCATCGCTAGTACTTGCGACAATCGGTAAACTTTGGTTTTGGTGGTTGGGGGACCTAAACTGGTTCTGTGTTCACCTCTTCTGGGTTTATCAGGAATCGTAGTGCACTGGGTGTGATGTCAAGATGGAAGTGTCACTTCAGACATATGGAGTTGATGATCACGCAGGATACAGAACTAGTGCTCTATAAAAGGTTGCAACCGTCGGGACAATATGACTAGGTCAGTATTGTCCGATTTAAAGAGACTAGTTGCTTGATGTCCGATATATGTTTCGTACGGGGCAGACACATTTCCAGCCCCAGGCCTAACATGTGATCGTCCGACACTGGATCGATGTACGCAATACAATACAATTGTATACTACGCTTGATATAGATCTTAATATTCTTTAAAGGATATGTCCGAAGAATTGGGTAGACTTGGTGCTTTGCTAGGAGTCGACCTTGTCTCGTAAATCGATAGAACGTAGTACTTGGTACGTACGTGATTCAGATACTCCGACGACCGTATTTACTGCCAACTTATCCGGAGATCTCATGGGTCGCTTCCCGATAATGCACCGATGACGCATAACTCGCACTCATTAATAATCTGGGATTATATAGAAGAAAGAGAAAATTAATCTAGGATTAATTACGGAGATATTTTATCTAGGATAAAATATCGTCAAGAGAGAGATAACGATTAATTTGGAATTAATCGGTAAACTAATATATTCGATATATTAAACAAAATTAGATTTCGACGCAGAATTAAAATTAGATTTTAATTCGGGCGAACGAATTAATTTGGAATTAATTAGTTGGCGATGTGAATAGTGAATTCGCTAGGCGTAATCATTTAATTACGACGTGACGGAAAAATCGTTAATTTGGAATTAACGAACCCCGAGCCCGAGTGTGATTGCGAGCGCATTCGTATTTCGAATTCGAGTGCGGCATCGCAAGTCACATCAAGTGTCAAATCAATCGTCACATCGAGCGTCAAATCAAATGTCACTTTGAGTGATGTGATTGATTGATGTGATTGAGTTGATTGATTGAAAGACTTACATCAAGTCACTTTATTAAAGTGACATGTGAATAGTTGATATGTGTAGGTGGAATAGTGACTTGATAAGAGTAATTGATTTACATAGATTTTATTAGATAAAAATTATTGTAAAAGGCTTATTTATTTTTAGAAAATATATAAGACATTTTGGTAAATCATTTTACATAATTCAAGTCAATACATTTCATCTCCTTCTCTCTCTTATTTCACGTCCATTTGGGGCTATTCTCTTCTTCTCCAAACAGCTCACTGGCGTGAGCAATAGGGAAGCAAATGAGTGATTTCATTTGATGAAATCAAGTGCTAGCACACTTGTGAACATTGCGAAGGTGTTAGGGAGGTTCACCCATGAGGCGGGACTCATCCGACGGAGTTTGGAGCTTCGTTTTGAGACCCGAAACTGCCAAACCAGTGAGCATGGACTGCTGCAGTGGCGTGAGCAAGACAGTGAGGTTTTTGGCTTGAAACGTCTTCAAATCGACTCAACCGATCGATGTGTATTCCGCTATCTTCGTCGATGTATTTACACATTAATTTCATTGCTTGTTTGATCTTGGGACCTTAATAAAAACCAACAATGGCATCAAGAGCTTAGGTTCAAGCATGAAATTTGTAGGGCTTAAAATTTGGGTAAATGTGATTTGAGCATGATTTGAATAAATTGATTGTTTGAGTATGCTTATAACATGTTTAATTTCATTTTGGTTGGACCAATTTGTTGAAAAATGATTTGGAATTATTTTCCCCAAATACTTTACCTTGGCCGAATGGTATATTGATTTTGGATTCTTGGAATTTTTGAATTTTGATTCATTTGATGAGTTAGAATCATTTAGGTTGATGTTAATTTGAATCGAATTGGATTGGATTTGGAATTGAACAAAAACCCCAAAATCTTCATGTTGGCCGAATAGGTTTATTGCCCTAATGTCTTGGTATTTTTTTGATTTTGTGACATTGGATGTGTATGAAATCATTTAGGATGGTGATTTAATGTCGATTATGGGTTCGATTGGATTGAAACCGAATTGGACACAAAATCCCTCTTTTGGCCGAGACTAAAGAAGCATGTAATGGGTTTGATTTTTCATTTTATGTGTTGGACATGTGATAATGAATTAAGCATGATTAATTGGACTAATTTAGTGTTTTGGAAATGATGATTTAGTTGATTAATCATGTAATGCACTTTAAGTAATTAAATTGCGTAATTGGATTAATGAAATTTAATTATTTAGGCTTAAATTGGATTTGGGCTTCTATTGTTGTATTGGGCTTGATTTATCAAGTTTGGTTTAGGCCAAGTAGATTGGATCCAATTGGGCCCAAAACCTTAACCATAAAGCCCAAATGCGACTTAATGAACCCTTAAAGTTCAATTGGGCCTAATGGGCCAAGATTGATTTATGGGCTTATGGGGTAAATCCCGGATTGGACTTTGGTTATCGGTTTGACCCGAGTTGACCAAAAGTCCACGCCTTATTAAATCAATTAAAAGCCCATTGGACTTTAATTGAATTGACGTTGGACGTTAATCGGTCTTTGAGACGCGTTACGATTAAATTTGGAATTTAAATCGTAAAAGGTTTATTAAATAAAGTGCAATATTTAATTTGGAATTGAATAGTGAATTAGTATTAAATGCATGTTAAATTTGATTTAATGATGTAGTTTAATTTATTCATGAATTCGTACTTTAAGTACTTATTCGCAAAAACGAGTTTGACTCGAACAAAATCAAATCGTTGTTTGAACATTGGATGATCACTTAATTATTAGATTAATTAATTTGATTAGATTGATTGATAGCATGCTTATGTGTGTGAATACGTGGTTGTGTTGAATGAATAATGTATATCGGATGGATGTTAGTTGGGTGGGCAATTTTAGAAATTGTTGTAATAAATTCGATTTATTAAATTGGACCTGCGTGTCCAGCCTTTCACCTTCATTCTCTTTGTATTCTCTTCTCACCTATTCCCCTCTATGTATATGAGGTTTCTTTAGAAGTGTAGTGTAACAGGTAGAAGTAGTACAAGTGCTAGCTTGAGTGAGAAAGGGAGAGATTTGATCTAGGATCAATGTGTAAAGTATCCATCCGCATATCATTATTATTTATTTTCATACTCGCTTTATTATGTATTTAGAATGCATGTTTAAGGGTGTATGATGATGAGACCTTAACAAAGATAATTAATTGGTAGCCAATTTGCACGCGAGAAAAAACCCTCGTTCTATATTAAGCGATTATCCTTCCATTGAATGATTCTTGTTCAAGATCCAATTGGCATTGGTTTGTTGGCCAAAGTCAAGACCTTGTCAATTGGATGTATTTGAATCATGAGGGTTTTGTTCCACATCGGTGTCTTGTCCAAGTTGTGATTTGTTGGCCAAAGTCAAGATCACTTCTTGTCCAACGACATTGATTACGAAACTTTCCTTGTCAATGGGTCTCGCTTAACTGGAGTCATTAGGTTTTTGTGTGCCAAAGCCAAGGCCTAGATGATTCGGAGGATATGGTCAGGAAAATGTATTAGATACATTGGCATAAGTAATATGTTTAGGACTTGGATGTCCACCTAACCGGATCTAGGAATTGGATTGGATCCAATTGATCTGTGAGATCTACCTAGTTAAATAGCATACAGCTTGTTGGCCAAAGTCAAGGTTGTATGTTATTTAATAGGATCCTAGCCCACTAGGAAACACGGTTTCCCGAGTACTCGACAGAGGGTTAGAGGCTCGACGAAATAGTAGTGGAGGTAAGTATTGAATTTGCAACAATCGTTCAATTACTCGCTAAACACGCTCATTTATATTTTACTCGTCGTATTAATCAAAAGTATTAGTTGGACTAATATTTTATGTTGTTTTAAAAATATATATATAGTTGGACTATATACAAACTTATTCAATATAATATATAGTTGATTTTATAATTGGATTATAGTAATCAAATAATTGAATTAAAATTATAGTTGATTAAATAATTGGATTATTGTAATCATTATAATAAATAGTACCTTATTAAAATCAAGAAAGAATTGAAAGGTTGAATATTTAAAATATATAATCCTTGGGATTAATGTTTTAAATGATTTAATTGGTAATTAATAATAGGTTAATTTATTTGATAAAATAACTTATTATGACTAAGCCCATAATTAAGCAAATAGTATAGCATAAAATCTTTGGAAGATTTATGTGATGATGACTTTAGTGCTTAATTAATATACTTATAATAAATCTATCTTTAGATTTAAAAGTATTAAAGTTTGCAATTGGGCATGTAGCACAAGGTGCATATCGTTTCGACATTCCGAAACCCAAGGCTTGGCCAAAGGTTTGTGAAATATTAATTGACATATCCCAAAGTGACTACCATTTGGATATGGAAGACACGAAGGAATTAAAGAAAGGGCGAGGCTCTAACTTTAAAAATATTTGTCAAAGTTATGTTCACAACTAGTATTAAAATTAGATTTTAAATACTTAGTGTGGTACATAAAATATATGTATTGATGTTCAGAATCCGCTGTGAGCTGGATACTGACTTCAAGCCGAGATTTCTCTGCAAATCGGAAAACGAGACGAAAGTCGCTGTTTCGACCGCAGATACCTAAATTTAGGAACTACCCTTCGGGTATGTACATAAATTAGGAACTGTTATAATGTAACTAGTTTGACTAGAGACATTATCTCTATATCAGTGTTTAATCCATTCTGGATAAACCTTTATATTCTAGAACACTATGTGTTTCATTATATAAAGATGATACTGAGATAAATACATTAGATGTAAATAACAGAATTTATATTTTGAATATAAATAAAATCTCAAACATATAAAATGACAAATAAATAGCTCAAATTGATTTGATCGATAAAGACTTATTTGTGGCATTGTTGTCTAGGACACAATTAAACAAGACTCGTATATCCACACTTTTGAAGGGTGGGTACTAGGACTGATTTGACTATTCAAATGAGGTCTGCGAATCTAGTTTATTAGGTAAAGTACCTAAAATACTATTTACTTGGTAATAGTATAAGGGCCACCGATCTGTTAGCCTTATTCATGGTGAAGTTAGTGGGCCCATATCTAGCTGGACTAGATGTGAACATGAATGTTTCGTGACCTTAACAGATGTAGCATCACGTTATGGTTATGTGTTTCTTTTAAAGAACACAAATCGGAAACTTTAGAGTTTCGACACGAAATAAAAAAAACAGATCGGCTATAGTATTATGTTGCCACGGTAAGACCGTAATGAAAATACTTAAGCAGTAAGTTTCATATTTACATGAAAGAGTACGGTATTCTTTCATATAAGGACTCCTCTCGAGACACGTCTGTTAGACGGTGTGTCCGAACTAAAACTGAATTTTGTTGGACATGATTAGGTTTATCACGAGTCGCTCTGAGCTACTATTTCCTTCAATAGGATATGTATTAACAGTGCATAACTTATTTAGAATAAGGTTCCATGAAGATCTGTTTGACAGATATCATATAGGATATGAACAGGAAAGAAACAGGGTTTCTCATTCCTGATAATTTGGGTATGCCAGGCATAACGTTTGGATGATATCAAACTGAAAGACCCAAGTTGGATAAGTGCCAATATAGGTTATCCTAAGGGAAACCATAAGTATAGTACTTATAAATCTCACATGAGAACAATTTGATTGTTGCTCACCATGCGGTTTTCCTGAGAGGAATACCGATATCCAATGGTCAGTGGGAGTATAGTGATACTCGATGAAAATCGGAGTAATACTGTTCAAGGCACGAAGTCCTTAATGGAACACAAACAGTTCATCAATAATGAATCTATACCATTAATCTTCAAATACACAAGAACTTCGTAGATCGGATAGAGTCAGAAAACAACCTAGGGTATGGGTTTCTGATCTAACCTCATAAAGATGTCAATCTTATGAAGGTATATCCACCGACTACCTTTTGAGAAAGTGATACGAGGTATCGACTCCCTATTATGGCAAAGTGCCATGAGTCCGAAATGGATTCCATGTATAACAGCTATTTCAGATACTAGTTGTTGTACCACAAGGCATTGTGCCTATTGGTACATTAAACGTCTTCAAGGAAGACATACATGGATGGCAACATACCAACGTACAAAGCTAGGCTTGTGACGGAAGGTATCGTTATCAACATCGTGTTAATAACGGTTCAACCTTTTGCTTGTTGCCATGGTAAATCCATTTTGAAGATGCTTGTTGATAACTGTATATTTCATTTATGAAATATGTCAGTTACAAATCAAAATCGCTTTCCTGAAAAGGAAATCTTTTGGAGAATGTTTATAACATTCTGATGATTTTGTATAACCGACAAACAAGGTTTGCGGGTTATTCGATCCATGTTTGGATTGAAGCAAGCATAAGGTTCTTGGAACTGACGTTTTGAAATAATCATAATGGTTTATGATTTAACTCAAAACGAAATAATTCTTGTGTATATAAGGAGGTTAGTGGGAGAGCGCACTGAAAGTTAAATTCCCATAAAGCAATTGGTGAAAGCTTGGCTTTCATAGATATTCTTTCATAGAAATTCTCCATAGAATTCTGGGGAGTAACAACCTTTATTCAAGGAATAAAGATCTACTGGGATAGATTTGGAGTTGTTAACACTCTCTGAGAAATTGTACATTTAAAATGTACTTGTATTGGTGTCTCATACGCTTCGAGCATATGGAGTCACAATCGGGTCAATCCAAGTGATAGTCACTGGATTGAAGTTAAGAACATCTGTTAGTATCTTTGAGAACTAAAGATGCTATCCTAACTATGGAGAAGGAGAACTTGAAGTGACTGGGATCACTACAGCAAGTTTCCAAACAATTATATACTTCGGTACTATAAAGTTTGAATAACGGGACAATGAGCTGGAAATCTTCCAAGCAAGATAACTGTTGCCGAATAAACAACAAATGCGGATTATTGCTGCAGCTGAGGCAGCAATAGAAGTCTTTTGGGTCGAAATAAATCTAATTAGATTAGATGTACTTCTGATAGCAGCTGAGCTAGGCGTCAGCACAAGCTAAGGAATTAAAGGTCTCATCGACGATCCAGATATATACTTCTATATCATCTGATTCGTTCGGATCATACATCGTGGCGATGTGATGATCGTAAATCGCGTCAAACGATAATCATGCAAATCCACTGACGAAAACCTTTTCTCAGCAATTTGAGCGAACCATACATAGTTCGGGTGTTGGACACTCGAGTGACTGGCTATGTGCCAAGTGGGAGATTGTTGGATAATATGACCCATAACGTCACTATTTGCACAGATCATTGTGTTGTTGTAGCAAATTAACTATGTAATAAGGAAATTGCACTCTCATCATTTGTGATTAGATCACCATAGATATATAAATGAAGAGAGGTCCCTATGATTAGTTCCTGGATTGAGATGATATGAGACAGTATCAGTCCACGAAGGATTAATCATTAAATATCCCTAGCCGTAGTATTATCGAGACTGGACATCGATAATGCGGAATAGGCTAGTATTGCACTTGTGTGCGTTGTGAGGGCACAACGACATAGTTCTTATATATATAAGTATTGGATACTTATGCAAGTGCGATAGGAGGTCGTGTTTCACCGATGGTACGGAAAACAGCTTCCCTCTGGATAGACCCCCGCGGAATCCCATTGGTAGTATGTCTGCGTGTCTATGGGAGGCCGCATCAGGGTAGGTGTATATGGTCTTAACCTGAGACTTGCATCGCTAGTACTTGCGACAATCGGTAAACTTTGGTTTTGGTGGTTGGGGGACCTAAACTGGTTCTGTGTTCACCTCTTCTGGGTTTATCAGGAATCGTAGTGCACTGGGTGTGATGTCAAGATGGAAGTGTCACTTCAGACATATGGAGTTGATGATCACGCAGGATACAGAACTAGTGCTCTATAAAAGGTTGCAACCGTCGGGACAATATGACTAGGTCAGTATTGCCCGATTTAAAGAGACTAGTTGCTTGATGTCCGATATATGTTTCGTACGGGGCAGACACATTTCCAGCCCCAGGCCTAACATGTGATCGTCCGACTGGATCGATGTACGCAATACAATACAATTGTATACTACGCTTGATATAGATCTTAATATTCTTTAAAGGATATGTCCGGAGAATTGGGTAGACTTGGTGCTTTGCTAGAGTCGACCTTGTCTCGTAAATCGGTAGAACGTAGTACTTGGTACGTACGTGATTCAGATACTCCGACGACCGTATTTACTGCCAACTTATCCGGAGATCTCATGGATCGCTTCCCGATAATGCACCGATGACGCATAACTCGCACTCATTAATAATCTGGGATTATATAGAAGAGAGAAAATTAATCTAGGATTAATTACGGAGATATTTTATCTAGGATAAAATCGTCAAGAGAGAGATAACGATTAATTTGGAATTAATCGGTAAACTAATATATTCGATATATTAAACGAAATTAGATTTCGACGCAGAATTAAAATTAGATTTTAATTCGGGCGAACGAATTAATTTGGAATTAATTCGTTGGCGACGTGAATAGTGAATTCGCTAGGCGTAATCATTTATTACGACGTGACGGAAAAATCGTTATTTGGAATTAACGAACCCGAGCCCGAGTGTGATTGCGAGCGCATTCGTATTTCGAATTCGAGTGCGGCATCGCAAGTCACATCAAGCGTCAAATCAATCGTCACATCGAGCGTCAAATCAATGTCACTTTGAGTGATGTGATTGATTGATGTGATTGAGTTGATTGATTGAAAGACTTACATCAAGTCACTTTATTAAAGTGACATGTGAATAGTTGATATGTGTAGGTGGAATAGTGACTTGATAAGAGTAATTGATTTACATAGATTTTATTAGATAAAATTTATTGTAAAAGGCTTATTTATTTTTAGAAAATATATAAGACATTTTGGTAAATCATTTTACATAATTCAAGTCAATACATTTCATCTCCTTCTCTCTCTTATTTCACGCCCATTTGGGGCTATTCTCTTCTTCTCCAAACAGCTCACTGGCGTGAGCAATAGGGAAGCAAATGAGTGATTTCATTTGATGAAATCAAGTGCTAGCACACTTGTGAACATTGCGAAGGTGTTAGGGAGGTTCACCCATGAGGCGGGACTCATCCGACGGAGTTTGAAGCTTCATTTTGAGACCTGAAACTGCCAAACCAGTGAGCATGGACTGCTGCAGTGGCGTGAGCAATGCAGTGAGGTTTTTGGCTTGAAACGTCTTCAAATCGACTCAACCGATCGATGTAAGTATTCCGCTATCTTCGTCGATGTATTTACACATTAATTTCATTGCTTGTTTGATCTTGGGACCTTAATAAAAACCAACAAGAACCTGCGTCGCCACGTGGTGACATTCTTATGGTGACCGTGGACGAGCCATCCAGTTCGAGCTTTAGGCCTGTGGCTGTAAGTCTCTTCCTTTTCCTCTTTCTTTTATCGTTCTTTTGGCTCTCATTTGCTAATTCCCTTTTGTTTACACATAGGTGTCCGATCCGTTACTGCAATCGGTCCAGGACATTCTATACGATCTTGATCGGCTTTCCTCTACTTCATCCCAGCCTTCCTCATCTTCGGCCCGAGCTATTACAGACTTGGAAGCTCTTCGGAAAGTTGTTAGTCAATATACCTCCCTCACTACAATGGAGATCAGTCAAGCTGCTATGCCAGAAAACATGCTCAAGTTGGAAAAGATCTCCTCAGAGTTAGAGTGACTGCTGGGTCTCCCTGTTCTACCTATACCAGTGGAAAATCGGCTATTTCTTCGAAATTTGCAGAACGAGGTTACACCTTTTATCCTTCGCTATCGAAATATACACAATCAAAGGTTGGGCTTCGTTCTTCCATGGCCAAAAAAGAAAGACTTTGTGATTCCATTGACATTTTCTGCCAAACTATACGGGAAACTACGGACGAAATGGTGATTGAAGAATCGGTATTGCTGGACTTAGAACGACAGTTACAAGATATCCAACGCCTTATCGAGGAGAGTCGCATGAAGAGAGAGGCCAAGAGAAAAACCATTACCTCTCAATTATCGGAGGTGAACACTTTTCTGGCAGAATATAAAGACTTGACTTGACCCAAGTTGATTTTGATAGGAGCTTGACCGATTTGGTGGCAGCTGATGTGGAAATGCGGAAAGAGTGGCATCGGTTAAGGAAAAATTTCTCGGCTATGAAAGACTCGACTTCAGATTTTCAGCGGCCCTCGGCCAAAGACTTACCATGTATTTATATGTTATAGGACGTTACATTGTCATTTGTTTGTAATTTTTGGGACGTCTTTTTCCGTACTTAATGAACCTGCATTATTTATTTATTTGTGTTTACATTTCTTCTTCTTTTTTTTATCTGGAGAACGTTACATTCTCATGCTCCCATAACGAAGACACATATTTTTTCAAGTACTTGTCGTTTATCGCTCTGGAATGTATTTCTCCATTCAAACTTTTTAAATGATAAGCCCTATTTGGCAATACATTCTCCACCTCGAATGAGCCTTCCCAATTAGGTGACCATTTGCCATATGCGGGGTTCTTGGTACCTAATGGTAGTATGGTTTTCCATACTAACTCCCCTTTCCTGAACGATTTGGCCACGACTTTCCGATTATATTCTTTGACCATCTTTGCCTTTTGTGCCTCCAAACGGTTAATGACATCGCACTTGATGTCATCCAAATCTAATAAATTTTGGATCATCGCTTCACTGTAATTTTCTTTTGTCAACTCCTTTTGTAACGCCACCCTAGTAGACTTAATATTGACTTCAACTGGTAGTACGGCCTCCTGACCATTTCCTATAAGCCCATAATGTTAGTGTCCTACACATGCCATAAGATCACTAAGATGATTTTTGTGTGAATAAATCAAATAGAGTTGCGGAAATACTCACATTGACCGAATGAGTTTCAAGACTTTTTCTTTGTATTTCGGAAGCTCTAAGCTTCTTTGTTGTTCCAAACTCAAGGGTGAGTTTCCCTATCATCTTCTTTTGACTCTTAATGTGCTAGCATTGATAAAATTTTTGAAAGAAAAAATTTCCCTTCCAAAGGGTATAACAATCGGCCAAAGAGAGAAGTAGGAAGATAATGAATAGTTCCACCACATGTTTTCCAAAAACAACAAACACACACACACACACACACACACACATATATATATATATATATATATATATATAGTGTGGACTTGGTAGGTGTTTGTTATTAAAAAACCAATTATGGTTCCCAATAACTTCCATCAAATGGATTGACCATTGATGTGAGGTAGTGGGTCCTACCACTTAAATTCAAAATTCAACTGGGATTAGACAACACACTTCGGGCTCGGTTTCGTTTAATCCGATTAAACGAATTTTCCGTCCCAACGTAATTAAATCCAATTGAATTAAATAATAATGCCTCGCAAAATTATTACGGAAGTCGCTTACGAATTAATTCCAAAATAATTCATTCGCTTGAATTAAAATCCAATTTTAATTTCGTGTTGAAATTCGATTTCAAGTAATGTATACAATATATTATTTTAGCCCAAATAAATAAATTAAATAGAAAAATCTAATTTAACAATTAAATTTATTTTACCGATTAATTCCAAATTAATCACGTTCTCTCTTTTTCACGAATTAATCCCAGATTAATTCATGACGCAATTAATCCCAGATTAATTTTCTCTCTGTTAATTAATCCCAGATTAATTATTGCAGTAATCAATCCCAGATTAATTGTTCTCTCTCATAATTAATCACAGTTTAATTTTGTTAGAGTCAAATGTCATCGGTGAATCTTTGGGAAGTGA
This sequence comes from Zanthoxylum bungeanum, assembly GCA_019454045.1. Classification (NCBI taxonomy): domain Eukaryota; kingdom Viridiplantae; phylum Streptophyta; class Magnoliopsida; order Sapindales; family Rutaceae; genus Zanthoxylum; species Zanthoxylum bungeanum. Next base: position 9,281 of record SKCR01008388.1, on the reverse strand, counting down.
CCCAAGAGATCCCTGGATATGTTGGCAGTAAATACGGTCATCGGATTATCTGAATACGTGCGTACCCGGTACCACATTCTTACCGATTTACAAGACATGGTTGGCTTCTAGCAAAGCACCATGCCTACCCAATTCTCCAGAAATATTCAACGAGGAATATATAATCTTTATCAGGCGTAGTATACAGTATATTGCGTATTACGATCTAGTATCGGATGTCACATGCTAGGCCTAGGGCTGGAATTGTGTATGCCCCGTACGAAACACATATCGGATCACTAGCAACTAGTCTCTTTAATAAGATAATCATGACCTTGTCATATTGTGGGACACAGAAACTGGGCAACGCTGTTCTAGGCTCGCGGCCCGGTTGGGAGTACGGAATAGTCCACGGGGGAACTAAACCGGAGAAATAACATGGAGTCGCCACCCGGTGTGAACCGGGAAAATGGGATTTAAGGCCGCACTCACCCCTCGCAAGGGAAGACCTCAAACCGTTGGGTTCGGAATGGTCCCTTACTTATACCAATTGTAATGAAAGGATTTGTGCGGTAATATAACCAAGTCTCATGCAACACATACAAGATAATTTAATGGACACACAAAATTGCACACCAATAAACATTAATAGAATCAATGGAAGCATATTACATTAAATAGTACAAGGTGGGGAAATGGAAATAATAAATAATCAAAGGCGGAAAAACGTCAATGAATAAATAATAAATAAAAAAGGAAATTAATCCGGCTTATGCGAGTATTTCCCGAGTGGTACGTGGAGTTGTATCCCATGTACAGACCGCACTACCGTCCATTCGGATTCGGCTACGGAATTTACGTCTGGGTTTCCATCCGATATACCGCAAGGGATAACACGCAAGCATCAACACAACACAATCATTAACCCAATTTGACATGCAGGAAATATGATAATGCATATGACGATAAATAATCGAAGAGACAAATATGTGAAATAACAAGGAAGATAAATAACACGAAATCAATATGGAATAATAAATAACAATGAAAGTAAATTAAATGTGAAATAATAAAAAGACTAATAATACGAAATAAATGCGGAATAATAAATATATGACCAAAGAATTTGGCCGTTTTCAATGTAGGACTTCGCATACACGGTTGGACGTATTCCACGTCCAACCGAGCATGTCGTTTCCAGGACAAAAAAATAAAATATAATAAAGGGTGCCCTCAGGTCTTACCTTTTAAGTCGCTTCTTTGGAGTGCGTTGGGACGTCGCCGGAAGGGTTGCTTTTTTGCTGTTTTTCTGATTCACTGGTTCGCTGTTTCTACTCACTGTTTTCTCTATTTTCTTCGCTATTTTGGACTGGTTTCAAAGACAATTTTTGCATTGTTTTCATTCACTATTTCACTGGTTTTATGGGCTGTTTTGGGGACTAATTTGGCAAAAATCCATTATCCTCCATCTCTCTCAACACCGCCAAGGCCTCCATAGGCCACCTAGACTTCCCATAAACATCCAACAAAGCATCGTAAGTAACCTTATCTGGACTAAGCCCTGCCAATTTCATCTCCTCAAAAACCCCAGCTAATTCTTCACGCAAAGATCCCTTCTGACAATAACTTATAAGCGTATTATAAGTATAAGAATCAGGCCTAACCCCGGTGCTCTTCATTCTTTCAACAAGAGTCATAATCTTGCTCCAAGACATACCCATTTTCCCATACATATTCAAAATCACATTATAAGTTATCAATGTAGGCTTACACCCCTCCTCCTCCATCTTCTTAAACACCAATAGAGCCTCCCTATATTTCCCATTACTCACATAAGCAGTTTCCAACGACGTATAAGCATAAGTGTCAATATCAAACCCATCTTTCTGTAAACTATGCAATAAAGAAGCCGCTACCGAAACGTTACCTCCCTTCCCTAACATACTAATAACCACAGCAACAACAGAACAACTCAGAACCAAATTACAATCTTTACTACAGAAACTCCTAAACCACTCAAACACATCCAATGCTAAAGTCATATTTTTTTTATAAAACCCTAAACCCTTAACAACACCCAAGAAATCAGTTCTCAAATTTTCAATTGTGCAATCTGGGTTTTGTTCAAACAACTGAGACAACACACTGTCAATATCCTTAACATTGAAAGAGTCATCAATTAAAGATTGAAGAACCTGCTGACCTTTTGTTGAGAGGCGGTGGTGGGACCAGGGCTTGCCACGGTTGGAGTCGCATGACCTGCCAATTCAGGTCCGAGTTTTGGGCTGGTTAATGGGTTGTGAAGATTTTTTTGTATAGGTCTTGAAGAAGTGGAGTTATAGTAGAGGGGGGGTAGCAATGTCAGGGAGGTGTCGTGAGGGCTGGTTTTGATGGCGACGGAGATGGCTGTGGGTTGTGAAGGTGGTTTGTTGATGCCGAGAAGGGTGGCTTTGTGCTGGTTGTTTGTGATGGTCAGAGAGGTTGTTTGTGATGGTCAGAGAGGTGTCGTGGGGGCTGGAGGGGCAATTTGTGATGCGTGAGTGGTAGTGGAGGTTATGTGGCATGAGATGAGTAGTCTGTGATGCGTGAGTTTATTACCGACTGAGTGTTTTTAGAGATGGGGCGCTGGCTGGTTTGTGCTTGTGGAATGGGGTTGTGACGCGCATGACCAGGGCTGGATTAAAGCAAGATGCGCCTGTGTATGAGATTAATTGCATGGACGATCAGTTAATCAAGAAGGTGTAAGGTCACATACTCTCAAACTTGCAAGTTGATGAATGGCACATGCACGAATAATCGAACAGCATCTTCACGCCTTTGATGATTTACGCCATTTGATAGTGTGCGTTCACGTGGAGAGCTGAGCGTTTGTCGTGAGGTGTGGGTTCATTTGTTTGCTTGTTGGTCGGTTGGTTAAAGGGTTGTGTCAGGTTAAGGGCTACTTGTGTGTGTTTTAAGGTTTCGTTTCTGGCAGTGAATGGGTGGTTTGTTTGTGCTTGTTGCTGCCGAATGAAGAGAGAGGGGTGTGCCGAAAGCTGTGTGGAAGATGATGGGGAGGCTTGAGCAGTTTGTATTGCCGAGAGAGAGATCCAGTGGAGGAGAGAGGTCGTGTTTGGTTTTCTTATTATTTGCTCAGTGAAGATGAGCGTGAGAGAGGGAGACGAGAGGTAGAAGATGAAGCTCTTAGGGTTTTCTGTTGTGCTTAAGGTAAGAGAGAGCTGTGCGCCGAGGAAGGCATTAGGGTTTCTGTTTTTTTTTTTTTTTATTCTTGGTCGTGAGTTTCATGGGCTGAAGCCAAAATCTAGGTTTAGTTTAAGGGTCCTTATATAGTGGTGAGCTATGGTTAGGGTTTTGGATGGGTATATATGGGCTTTTGGTGGGTGCGTGGGTTCTGGGCCAAGATTTTTAATTTTTAAAAAAGAATCGACTGAGCGAATCCGCGGACAACCAGCGAGTTAAAAATTGATGAGCTATTAATTTCAGAATTTTCCCTTCCGGCATACGTTTCCCGCGACTTAAAGGTAGTGCCTCCAAATGAGACTCATCATCGGGTCTTACATGCAAAAATGCAGTGCCTACACATATTATCTCGATAGTTGGAGTATTAAAGAGTACTAGTTCTATATCCCTGCGTGATCATCATCTCCATATGACTGAAGTGATACTTCCATCTTGACATCACACCCAATACACTACGATTCTCAGTGAACCCAGAAGAGGCGTACACAGAACCTATTAAAGCCCCGGACGACCAAAACCAAAGCGTAATGATTGTCGCAAGTATTAGCGATGCAAGTCTCAGGTTAAGACCACATACACCTACCCTGATTAGGATTCCCATAGACACATAGTCATACTACCAATGGGATTCTGATGGGTCTATCCAGAGCGAAGCTGTTCCCATACCATCGGCAAACAGAACCTCCTATTACACTTGCATGAGTATCCAATACACAAATATATGAGAACTATGTCATTAAGCTTCCATAACGCGCATAAGTATAATACTAGCCTATTCCGCATTATCGATGTCCAGTCTCGATAATACTACGACTAGAGATATTTAATGATTAAACCTTTCGTGGATTAATACTATCTCATATCTTATTAATCTGGTACTAATCATATGGACTTTTATCATTTATATATATCCAAGTAATCCAATTAAAAAATGATAAAAGAGCAATTTCCTTTGTCACATAGTTAATTTATACAAAGAACACCATATCTTTTACAAATAGTGATGCTATGGGTCATAATTGTCCAACAATCTCCCACTTGGCCTATAGCCTATCACTCAAGTGTCCAACACCTGAACTATGTACGGGTCGCTCATACCTATGCTGAGATATCGTTTTCTTCAGCGGATTTACAAGGTTATCATCTGATGTGATTTATTCGATCATCACATCGCCACAATGTATGATCTCACGAATAAGATAAAACCAGTTGAAGTACATACTTGGATCATTGATGAGACCGTAATTCTTTAGCTTGTGATGTACCCCAGCTCAGCTGCTAACAGAACTACTCCTAATCCAATTAGGAATTTTTATAGATCCAAAATGCTTCTTTTGCTGCCTCAGCCGTAACAATATATTCCGCTTTTGTTGTTGAATCAGCAACAATATCTTGCTTGGAAGATTTCCAGCTCATTGTTCCATTGTTCAAACAAAATTACGTACCCTGATTGCGACCTACAGTCGTCTTTATCTGTTTGGAAACCTGTAACGGTGAACCTAGTCACTTCAAGTTCTTATTCTCCATGGGTTAAGAATGCATTCTTTGTTCGTCTAAGATACTCAAGGATGTTCTTAACATCAATCCAGTGACCATCACCTGGATCGGCCTGATTGTGACTCCACATGCTCAAAGCATATGAGACACCAGGTCGCGTACATGTCTTTCAATGTATGAGTTCTTAGAGAGTGCCAACAACTTTTAGATCTATCCCAGTAGATCCTTATTCCTAGAATAAAAGTTGCTTCTCCCAAGTTTTTATGGAGAATTTTCATGAAAGCCAAGCTTTCACCGATTGTAATATGGGAATGTCATTGCTATGAAGCAATACATCATCAATGTATATGAAAATCATTGTCAGTGCGCTCCCACTAACCTTATTATATACAAAAGAATCATCTTCGTTTTGAATGAAACCATATTGTAATATGATCTCATCAAAACGTTGGTTCCAAGAACACAATGTTTGATTTAATCCATAAATGGATCAGTTTAACTTGTAGACCTTGTTTGCATGTTTTTGGAACGAAAAAACCGTTAGGATGTTGTATGTAAATATCCTCCAAAAGGTTTCCATTGAGGAAAACGGTTTTGACGTCCAGCTGCCATATTTCATAAATGAAATATGCAGTAATAGCAAGCATTATCCGAATGGATTTAATCATGGCAACGGGTAAAAAGTTTTATCGTAATCGACACCATGTTGATGACGATACCCTTTCGCTACAAGCCTAGCTTTGTACGTTTGTATGTTGCCATCTATGTTTGTCTTCACTATGAAGACCAATTTGCTACCAACAAGCAGAATGCCTTCTGGTACATCAACCATTATCCAAACTTGGTTGATATACATGGAATCCATTTCGGACTTCATGGCACTTTTCCATAAAGCGGGGTCAATACCTTGTATCGCTTCCTCATACTTAGCTGGTTCAGTATCCTCAATAAGACTAATGTCTACATGAGGTGAGATCAGAAACCCACACCTCTAAGGTTATTTTCTGACTCTCTCCGACCTACGCGGTTCTTATGTATTAGAAGATTGTGGAACAGTCTCATCCCTGATGAACTATTTATGTTCCATAAGGGGATCGGTGCCAGAAACAGTATTACTCCGATTTTCATCGAGTTCTACTTTCCTCCCACTTACCACTGTATTTAGGAATTCCTCTAAGGAAAACCGAATGGAGAGCAACAAATATCTTGTTCTTTTTTAGGTTGTATAGGTAATATCCATTGGTTTCCCTAGGATAACCTACAAATAGGCACTTATCCGATTTGAGTTCTAGTTTGGTACCATCCAAACGTGTTAACATGCCCAGCATGCCCAAATCTTCAGGAATGAGAAACCCGATTTCTTTCCTGTCCATATTTCATATGGAGTCTGTTAAACAGACTTTGACGAAACCGTATTCAAAATAAGTATTGCACTGTTCAATGTGTATCCCTAGAAGGAAATTAGTATCTCAGTGCGACTCATCATTAACCTTACCATGTCCAACAAAGTTCGGTTTATCCGTACGAACACACCACTTAATTGAGGTGTTCCGGGAGGAGTCCACTGTGAAAGAATACCATACTCTTTCAAGTAATCAAGAAACTTATTGCTCAATTATTTTCCACTATGGTATAACCGAAATGTCTTAATACTTTTACCCGTTTGTTTTTCTACTTCGTGTCGAAACTCAATGAATATCAAAATTCTCCGACTTTTGTTTCATAAGCAACACATAACCATAACGCGATGCAACATCCATAAAGGTTATGAAGTATTCATATCCTGTGGGGAAGCGGCCGCGAGTGCGCAGCGGAAAATTAAAAATTATCAAATTATGATATCGCTATCCCTTTGCCCAATACCCATTTGTTTTGATTATTCTACAAGCCTAGGCATGTTACTATATATTCTAAGCATAAAAACTCATAAAACATGAAAAGAACATAAACCTAAACATGCTAACTATCATAAGAACTCTAATTAAAATAAAGAAATAAAAAGACTTACTTGAACTGAAGACTCCTCCAGTCCTCCCTCCAATCTACAAGCTTTTCTCGAACTCAGCAAGCTCTTCCACGTTCCAAAGAGCCACCCAAGTGTGTGGCCTCCAAAGGTGCACACACCAAAGCCAAAACTCAATGGCAAGACTACGCCTTGAGTGCACGGGTATTTTGCCCTTGGTGCTAGCCTAGGCAAATACCTCAAAACTTTTAACTCGACGTTCCTCTAGTCAATTAGACTTAAGGATCCTTAAAATCAGTGGCTTACTCTTAAACTTTAGATTTGCTCACTTATCTAAACCCAAGATATGAAAGGTTTGGTGCAAAAATTTGTGAAGAATTCTTTGGGTTTATATAGGTGCTCCAAAGACAACAAAATTAATTAAGAATCCGATGTGGGATAAATGCTAATTAAATCTTTGCCATTGGATCTTAATATAGTGGTTTAATGAGATTATAAAACCCTAATAAGAGTTTGGGCCGAATTGGAATTCAAAAAAAATAAAAAAATAAAAAAACGCAGATTTATTTATTTATTTATTTTATTTATTTTTTTCCCAATTCCCAAAGTGCCTCTATCGTCATTCACCAATCCCTAAGCCACTTTGGAACCTCATAAATGATCTGTTCAATAATTAAACACATTGAACCATTTATGAACAATTCCTACAACAATCATATATACTGTTAAATTTGTATTGTTCACTGTTAACCATTGATTTCGACTTTGTTGTGTGTTACCTTTTGGGTTCCCCTCAAGTTGGACATGAAATGAATCGTGATAATTTAATCAAACATAAATTATCCTCCGATCAGATGGTCATTCGATTTCAACGACCAAGGTTGACATCTAGCAACATGCCAAGGCCCTCAAATGAGAAGGAAAGATATATACCCATTATGTATGAAATTTACATATGATACGGTCCGTCGCCTCATTGTATCCCCACCGTTTGACCTAGGGCATGGAAAATGTCTACCCATATAGTCAAAGGTATGATGTTGATAGTGTCATAAATCGTGCTAACCCAAGAATCTCACATGATTCTTCCGCTGCGGCCAAAGTCTCAAGCACTGATCACACATATCAACCCGCGAACTGGAATACTACTATTATAAGAAAATATTATCCGAGAGAGTGGCGATTCTCTGTTGTATCTTTACAAACTTCATGTGTTTCAATAAATGACCCGATCATACCCTTATGATCGGATCTTTTGAACCGGGAAAGGAGAATGTCAAAGTCATTTGATCCACGCATAAGATTGTAAAGACCTCAAGTCTAAGGACTAGTCATACAATCGATACATGAGAGTTCTCACATACACATGGGATAAACACTCCATGTGAAAACTTTCGGCGGTCAGTTCGATGGACACGAACAACTCATGCATCCGTGTGATACACCAAGCAGACGGATATCCGCTAGTAGCCTATGAGATCGGCTACCCCACTTATGGGTGGATCATATCATCATGCTAGTCTCTCCGCTTTGTGAACGCCCAGATTATTCATAAAAATATGACTAGGAACGTTTGAGAGTAATGATTCTCATAAGGCGTGGAATCCATCATCTTATTACTCCAATGACTTTATTACAGTATTTGATGATTCATATAATTTATGTAAGACACGTATAATAAAGATTGCCATTTTATTAATTAATGAAAATATTGCAAATACATGTACATTTAGCCCATCCACAAGTTGGGTATAGGGCATATCCCTAACACTCTCCCACTTGCACTATAACTAACTAGTATGAATCTGGACACCATACTCTTGAGTGTGCCTATCATGCTTTTGTTGAGTCAGCCCTTTAGTCAGAGAATCTGCAAGATTATCTTCTGTGGGTATCTTCTCTATAATAACTTATTTTCTCTCAACAATCTCCTTGATGAGATGAAATCTCCTGAGTACATGCTTGGGATTTCTGGTGGGACCTTTGTTCCTTTGATTGATCAATGGCGCATGTGTTGTCATAGTACATCGTGACGCCATTCTTTATCGCGGGGAGCACTCTAGCTCTATGATGAACTTCTTTATCCAGACTACTTCTTTAGCTGCCTCAGATGTTGTAATATACTCGGCTTCAGTGGTGGAGTTCGCTGTAGTTGACTACTTTGAGCTTTTCTAACTGACAGCTCCACCATTCAAAGAAAACATATATCTTATTTGCGATCTGCTGTCATCCCTATCGGTCTAAAAGCTCGCATCATAGTAACTAATGACTTTCATCTCAGAACAATCTCCGTATGTCAAAACCACATCCTTAGTTCTTCTCAGATACTTGAGGATTGTTTTGACAGCTGCCCAGTGTTGCTCTCCAGGATTTGCCTGATACCTACTCGTTATGCTAAGAGCATAAGAGACATCAGGTCTTGTAAATAGCATGGCGTACATGATCTATCCTATTGCTGAAGCATAAAGGATCCTACTCATACATTCTCTATCTGAAGGAGTATGTGGACATTGCTCCTTAGATAATTTGATTCCATGACAAGTAGGTAAATTACCTCTTTTGGAATCTTCGATTTTGTATCTTTTCAAAAATTTATCTATGT
>SKCR01008387.1:0-32988 GCA_019454045.1 Zanthoxylum bungeanum | reverse complement strand
AAAATCTGTCATCGGTAACTTTTAGTACTCTCTGAGAGCTTCAATTTGAAGGGTGGCTCGTGTCGTGAAACGAAGCGAGGAGTCGATATCGACAAACCCATTTCCACGCACATTCCTCCCATTTTCTCACTGTTGGCTGAGCGCACCCCAAAAATTCATTAGGACGATTTGAGGGGATTGGGGGGGTCGAGTAGGGTATTTTTATTTCTTTTTCCATTTTGACAATTTTTGGAAACTAGTGAGTATTTATAGACAATTCAGAAAATTACATTCTGACCCCCTAAAATTATAATTAGGTCTATACATTGGGCTTTTTTCAGATTTTATATTTTTGAAGCCATTCTGATGCAAATTGTGAAAAGTGTTCAACATGAAAGTTGTTCGTCTCGGAAACTGAGTGCGATGGCTCAAGAATCAACTCAATCGGAGTTCATTTGTAATTTTTATAGCCGAAAAAAGTTTTTAAGTGTATAACAATATAATCGAAAATCGCGTAGCCGGTTCTCTGAACCACGCGTTTTCCAACGCGATGAAGTTTCACTTTAAAATATTTTGTTCTGTTTTCCAACATATAAACTCTGATTTTTGATTACCATATCGTTCTAAATCCTTAATTGTAATTCAGAAATCTTCCTGCACTATTTCGAAAAACTCGAGATATTACACATTCGAACGCCTGTCGAATGTATAAGAAATACACAGTGTTCCATATTTTCATTCGAACACGGTGACTGACGTCACACGAACGCAAGCTCAATGAAAATGCTAATCCAAATACGTTATCAAACGACACACGAACGTGAATTCTCTGGAAAGATTCGTTTGAACGGTCGAACGAACGTGACACTAACGTAAGTCGTGTCAGGAATTTTTTCAGACTTAAATTAATTTTGGTCAAATAACATAAATATTTTAGTTTCCATAAATTCATAGATTTAGATCAATCAAGTTTCTAGTTATTTGTCATATATAATATATATTTTATGATTATAAAATTTTGATAATATAGATATAAGTTGAATATATGCATAATGAAATATTAACTTAGTAAAAATCATATACTGAAATTTTGTAAACTTGGTAGTATAGATTTTAGTTAATATTAGGGTGTTCAATTATCACATGAATACACCTAGTCTACTTTATGATAAAGTTGAGAATTATTTAATCTTGTTCATTTATTGCTGCATAATTGGTTGAGAATTTAAATTGTATCATAAAAACTTGGTCCGAGTTATACACAAGTAATTCCTTTTAAGCTTGATTGACTTTATACTTTATATATATAATTTTTATGCTTAAAATTGAGAATTAAAGTGTAACACTAAGATTGAATGCCTAAGATTTTTTATTGATAAAGTGATTAAGGAAGTTTTGACACCAATGCGATAAGAGCATAACAGGGCAATGATTTAAATGGTTACACCAAATCCCCCTCGTCCTCTGGGAATTTTTCACCTATCATAAGAAATTTTAGTCACAAATTTGAGAACTTGTATTATTTGGTATTACTGTCCAAAATAATAAGTACATTCTTAGTGTAACACATTAATTGGATCATAAAATGATCTTTGAGTAATTTTTCTTATGTAGACTTAGTTACATATGGCTACTGGAAACACCACAGTGCTGGTTGCTCATGGAAAAAAGCTGGATAAGTTTTGTGGAGCAAACTTCAAACAGTGGCAAAGAAAAATATTATTCTACCTGACCATATTACAGTTGACTAAGTATCTCAATGAAACTCTTCCAAGTCTTGTGAAGGGGAAAACTGAAGCAGCTTGGAAACTGCGAGTTGAGGCATGGTCGTAAGACGACTTCTTGTACAAGAACTACCTCTTGGGCGGTCTTGATAATACCATGTATAATGTGTACCAAGGCACGATTTCTACAAAGAAACTCTGAGAATCTTTTGAGAAGAAGTACAAAACAAAAGATGTTGGATAAAAGAAGTTTATCGTTGGTAGGTTCATGGACTACAAAATTATAGATTCAATGATAGTAATATCTCAGTTAGGTGAACTACAGTTGATCATTCATGAAATATTATATGAAGGAATGAAACTCTGTGAGACATTTCTAGTTACCACAATCATTGAGAAGTTTCCTCCGTCATGGAAGGACTTCATGAGTTATCTGAAACACAAGAAGAACAAGATGAGCCTTGAAAATTTTAGAGTATGAATATAAATCAAAGGGGACAATGGGAATTTTGAAAAGGCTGGTTACAAGACCATAGAGTCTAAGGCCAATATCGTTGAGGGTGGAAAGAGTAGTAAAAAAAGTTAGAATAATATAGTTGATTCTTCCCAAGCGAGCAAGAAGTTCAAGGGAAAGTGTTACGTTTATGAGAAAAATCGATCATATGGCAAATGAGTGTAGAAACAAGAAGTATCAAGACAAAGGCAAGAAAAAGAAAAATAAGGCCCATGACACTGAAGATGAGTTGATGACTGATGAAATTTCAGAGATGAACCTACAAAAGCCACTTTGGATGGTAGTCCGAGAGAGTGGTGGGTAGACACGAGGGCTAATCATCATATTTGTGATGACAATAATATATATTTTCCTTCTATCAGAAGGTCGATGGTGGCGATCATCTCACCATGGGAAACTCATCCACTTCTAAAGTGGTTGGACAAGGCACAATGATTTTGAAGGTGACATCCGAGAATGAGTTCACATTGAAGAATATTTTACATGTCCTTGATATTTGGAAGAATTTGGTTTCGGATTCACTTCTCAGCAATAATAGTTTTAAGTAAGTTTTATTTCTGGCAAGTTTGTACTAACTAAAAACGATGTCTATGTAGGAAAATGATATCTCACTGAGGGCTTTTTTAAATTCAATGTAATGACTGTCAACTGACACAGTGCTATTAATAATAAAGCTACATCTTATGCTTATATTATTGAGTCACAAAATATATGACATGGTAGGTTAAGACATGTTAATTATGAAACAATGCGTAAATTGACTAACATGGACCTTATACCTAGATTTCTAATGTGTTGAATCAGAAATAAATAGAATATCATTTCATTCTATAGAACAAAGTTCTGAACCCTTGAAACTTGTTCACACTGATATGTGTGATACGAATGTTGTGCAATCTAGAGGCGGAAAAAAATATTTTGTCATTTTTATCGATGATAACACAAGATTCTACTATTTGCATTTATTGAGGAGTAAAGATGAAGATATTGAGAGCTTTATACATTAAAAGAATGAAGTTGAAAATTAACTTGACAAGAAAATAAAAAGAATAAGGATTTATAAAGGGAGGTGAATATGTCAAAATGACCTCAGGTCCACACCAACACATCAAAATCATCACCTAAGGGCTCTGTGCATGTATCATCTACCAACACTCAAGGGCTCTGTGTCCACAACATCATAAGCAATCAAGACATTTACTTTATATATACAAACAGCGTTCTCAGCACGATAAATAAAATATTAATCATATACTTTAACTTCTAAAACATTTCCTATGAGACTCCTACGGGTGACTGCCGCTTGGGTAATCCGCGTCTCGAGCATGGCTTCTAAAGCTGAAATGGCTGACCCATCTGGTAGACAACCTATAAAACTAGCAAACTGATTTGGTGTGTATTATAAAACTCAGTAAGTAACCATGCTCATGCAATAAACAAAACAAAAAGTGAAGCATATTAGGAAATATTCAACATATTGTAGGAAACGCTTTATATATTTCATATGCAATCCTCATATCTATTTACGTATTGTAGGAAACGCTTTCCTTGTGCAGCGGAAGCGATTTAGCACACGGATCGGACTTGAAAATTTTTTCTGCTTTCCCCTTCCTTTGGCCGAATGTAACCAGTGGGTATACTGAAATTTTGCTTCTATTTCGGACAAGATTTCAGCCCCGGAATGCCCCCGAAACAGTCCCTGAACAGCCCCCGAACTGCAGTGAAATAATGGACTGTTTTGGACTCGTTACACAACGGAACTGCACACAAATCAGCCCCTAATTTGCGTGAACTGCAAGGATGTTTTAGGTCTGATTTTTCACTCAAAATACAATCACAATATAGCCCTAAAAGGTTCCCTAGGTGTTTCCCAAAATCTCGAATTAAAACGAAACAAACCGAGCCCCGAATCAATTATATGATTCACAACAATGGACAATAAAATAGTCTCACTGCCGTGAGATAGAGATGAAAAGAATAATGATTTTGATTCAACGTCACAAGGTCTTCCAAACTATGTCTCACAACTGACGGAAAGTAGTGTGGGCTACACTTACAAATATAAATCCCTAAACGATTTAGAGATTTTAGTCACACTTAATATTTTGTTTTTCTTCTTCTTGTTCTTCAATGGAGTTTCTCAACTTTTGAGAGAATGGTAGAGAAGAAGAAGAAGGTGGGTAGGGTTCCAAGAATGAGATTGGACCAAAAGAAAATCAAAATTTCTTTTTATACTTAGGTCAATTTTGTTTCTCAAACAAAACAACCAATCCCCTCCACATATGGTCAAATTCGGCCAAGGCTAGGAATAGATTAAATTTTGTAACATCAAATTTTAATTACCATTATTAAAAAGATGTTATAAAATTGAATAAGCAATTAACCATATTGAAAGTCATAACTTCCAAATAATGCAAGGATTATTTTGTTTGCAAAAAAACAAACAATTCCCTTTCAAGCCTTATATTTTCGCCATTACAAGATGTAGTAGTTAATTTTTCATTTAATTTGTAACAACTCATTTACTTACCTTTAAGCAAATATATGTTACAAATATGAATAGTAAATATCCATTTAAATGAATTAACTAACAAAGTAATAACAAGGGTTTCCAAAACCCATAAATATGAAATTCCAACTTTAGCCTTCATTTAAATTATATCATATCAAATTTAATTATTAATAATAAATAATTATCATATAATCATTTATTATACAAATTATACATTAACTTTTAACATATAGTTCCAAGTGTCACATAATTAAAATTATTAATCATTTTAATAATATTTATCCTTTTGTAAGTATATAATTGGACTATCCAATTATACTAAATTCGCTATAGTATATTGAGCTAGCACGGGGACCAAATGCACCTACGGTTCCGAGCTCCAATAATCTCGAAATATTAATTAAGCTCTTAATTAAATATTCCGAATTATTAACTCCGGGTTATTCCACTAAAAACCCGAAGTTGCACTCTCATTGTCGTAGATGATATATTAAGCCGAACCAAGTCGGTGTCCATCGATATAGTCATTACATATGAATTGACTCTTCACGAGTATCTCGTAATTAGAGCCGGGTCATAATGTCCGTTATACCCCTCTAATTATTTTTACCTTAAGTACCATTGATTCTCTAATGAACGATTTATTCATAACTATTATGAATTTTAATCTCTCTATTCGTAATAGAGAAACTTGAGCGCTTAAATCGTTCAAGTACCGAATCAACCCTTAAGAAAGATACTCATCTACTTCTCGCAAGAAGGAGTGAACTCCATATCTATGTAAAACGTTCCGAGCTACAAAATAAACTGTGTCCCCAAAGTACGTAGCTATTGGTCGGGACTGTTACACCAACCTCACCTTTGTAAATCAAAGGACATAGTCTGTCATGCATGAGTTCGTAATACACTCAGGATTAAGATCAATCCATATATGACCATCTAGTAGATTGAAAAGACTTTCTTAGCTTAACCGATATTATAAGAATGTAATTTCCATCTAGGTCCAGTCCTATATGATCGCATCGTACGAGGTGCCTCCATTCTCATGTCTCTACATGGATGATCCGGATCAAGATCGCCATATAAATATAGAATGGACCGCAGCTATAGATAAACCACAAACAAAATACCCGCTTTGTTTGCTCTCTATGGACTTTTTAAGATTACTAACTTCAGACTTAAATCCTCTTGTGTATGACACTCATACACTAAGTCTGAAGGTACATAAGTAATCTAGGGTATTTAAGATGATATATAATATGCGAAAATTGAACAAACAATTTGATAAATGAATAATGCATCGTTTTATTTCAAAAACACATAAAACCGTTTACATCACATGTAGCTTTATGGCATGCATTCCAACAATCTCCCACTTGCACTAGAGCAAATGGGACATGTCACATAATCCTAGACCATCTAGGTGACCTTCAAAAACTTTAGCCGACAAGGTCTTTTTAAACGGATCATCTAGGTTCTCTGCGGATGCAATCTTTGTGACGGTAACTGTAGGCACTGCATTTTTTGCATATAAGCCCTGATGAGTCTCGTATGGAGACACTACCTCTTTAGTTGTGAATGCCGCAGGAAACGGATGTTGGAAGGGTAAAGTTGGAAATTAACATTTTGTCAGATTTAACTCGCTTGTTTCGCTTCGGGTTCGCTTGTTGGACCTCTGTTTTTAAACACATCTCACAAATTAAATAATTAAAACATTTAAAATACATGTCACAAATTAAACTTAAATTAAATTAAAACACATGTCACAAATTAAACTAATTTAAACCAATTATAACCAATTAAATTAAATTCACAAATTAAAATCCATTTAAACTAAATCAAATTAAATTAAATTAAATTTCAAAATTAAATAAATCACTCACCTAATTTAAATAATTTCTTGCCTTAAATAATTAAAATTAAAATACACACATGTCTAATTGATTTGTTTCCTTTTCAAACCCATGCACACCCTAACCCTAATACCCTACTATAAAATATGACATAAACCAACCGTATTCCTCTGGATCCCCACGGCCACAAACAAAAAAATAAAAATCCAAGCCTCATCATCTCTTAAACTCTCAGACAGCCAACAATAAGCAAAACCCTAACCACAGCCAGCCTCCTCTCTCTCTCCCTCTCTGTATGTAACAAAAACCCTAAAAGAAACACTCTCTCTCCTGGATCTCTGATCAACCCTCTCTCTCACGACCTCAGCTCTCTCTCTAACCCTCACGCAAAAAACCTTCTCTCTCACAAAAAAACACATCAAAATAAGTCCTCTCTCTCTCTCCTCTCTCTCAACTCAACAACTTCACACTCACGGCCTCCCCTTTACTCACAAGCCCTTTTGCCTCACACCAAAAACTGCTGCGCCACAAGTCTCCCTCACTCATGTTGCTGCCTCACCATCAAGCCTTAGTGCCCCCTGCACTTAATCCCCCACACGTGAAGCCAAAGACCACACAAGCCACGACACCATTCAAACTAAAGCTAACTGCCGCCATTCACAAACTTGCCAACTTGCCACCTGCATCCCTTCACGCCACGCTAAAGCCACATGCCTACTGCCCATTTACACAGCAAGCCTCTCTCTCACACAGCCCACAATCATCACGTAAGCCTCCCACTCACAGCCTGCCATAAACCCTTCACGCCAAGTCCCCTCATTCAACGCCACCTGCCCTTTCACTCACTGCACCCCCACGTTACTAGCTTCAAGCCACTGCCCTTCACGCCTAATCAACCTCCAACACAAAACCTGCCCCTTTAACGCCCTCTCAACACGTCATCTCCACTCACAAGACCTCAGCCCTCCACGTGAGCCCTAAAACCAACTGAACACATTAACAACAAGCCACCAGCATCCACTCACTAGCCCCTTAATCAGTCAACAAAATCAGCGCCACATAGCCCTTCATCCAGAAAACTCCTCGCACATAACCTCCTCCACAATCAGCCCAAATAGGCGCATATCATCACTCCAAACTGCACGCATAAAGAACCCAAAAATAGCCGCATATCACAGCCCTCACTGCACGCAAACTGTGCTCCTTGTACACCTAAAACACTGCAAAAACTGCCCAAACAGTCCCCAAATTAACCCAAAACTGCACCTAAAAAAACAGCCCAAACAGTCCAAAAAACCGCAAAAACAGTAGCCTAAATTACCAAAACAGTGACCATAAAATACACAAAAACAGCAGCGAATCGGAGTTAAAGCAGCAAGCCCAGACAGCGAAACAGCGAGGAAAATCGTTGGATTAGTGAACCAAAAAGTTGCAGAGCATTCTCTCCCTTCCGACGGCCGTGTAACGCCCTTTCGGGAGACGACAAAAGAGGTTAGACCTGAGGGCACCTTTTTATTTATTATCTTTCGTTTATTTTGTTTATTTTAAAATATTATCGCATGAGAGTCGTTTGAAGCATGATGTGATTGTTGGATGAGCGGAATATATGTTCCCTTTTGTGATATATAGGATGGAAACCCGGACGTAAATTCCGTAGCCGAATCCGAATGGACGGTAGTGCGATTTGTACTCGGGATACAACGCCACGTACCACTTAAGAGACACGTATTTCGTCTCATCCAAACTTGTGTTTGAGCATGTTGTAGTTCGTAGGTTATTTATTTGTTATTAAAGCATGATTAGGTTGTTAGCATGTCATTCATCTTAAGCACGATTTAGTCGATAGAAAGTTATTTCTTTATGCATGATTAGGTTGTTTTCACATTAGGGATTTAATTTATATTTATGCTTAGATTCTTATTTATTTTCCGCATTAGATAATTGAGCATGCTTGTGTGATGATTGTATGTTATTGCGTGTTTGCCGTTATGACAAATTTGAAGTATGCGAACTTAGATATATGTTCTCATTGTTATTATTATGCATGCGGACTTAGGCGTAGATTACCCTTGAGCATGAATGTTGAATATATTCAGTTAGTTTATTGCACAAATCACATCATCACAAGTGACATAAGTAAGGGACCATTCCGAACCCAACGGTTTGAGGTCTTCCCTTGCGAGGGGTGAGTGCGTCCTTAAATCTTTGTCCCGGTTCACACCGGGTGGCGACTCCAAGTTATTTTGTATTCCCAACTAGGCCGCGAGCCTAGAACAGCGTCGTCGATTTCTGTGTCCTACAGTAACGTCTCCCCTCTACACTATCTCCCTGATGATATGATATTTCCTCTCTATATGCTTTCCCCTCATGTGGCTTCTTGGTTTTTTGGAGTTAGCCACCGCACCACTATTATCGCAATAGAGTATGAGTGGTCTATCCATATCTGGAAAAACTTCCAGATCTCCCAAGAATTTACGGAGTCAGACTGCTTCCTTAGCTGCTTCACAAGCTGCTACATATTCAGCCTCCATGGTGGAGTCAGCAATATAAGATTGCTTTAACTTTGCCATACTATAGCCCCACCACCTAGGGTGAACACCGATCCAGATGTAGATTTCTTAGAATCTACATCTGTCTGAAAATCAGAGTCTGTATATCCCCTTAGGATCATATCCTCACCGGAATACACAAGCATATAATTTCTCGTTCTCTTAAGATACTTGACAACATGTTTCAAATATTGGACAATTATGACCCATAGCGTCACTATTTGTACAGATCACGGTGTTGTTGTACAAATTAACTATGTGACAAAGGAGATTACACTCTTATCATTTGTGATTAGATCACCTAGATATATAAATGATGAGAGGTCCATATGATTTGTTCCTGGACAGAGAATGATATGAGAGAGTATCAGTCCACGAAGGATAAATCATTAAATATCCCTAGTTAGAGTATTATCGAGATTGGACATCGATAAATACGTAAAAGACTAGTATTACACTTGTGCACGTTTGTGAGGGCACAACAACATAGTTCTCATATATTTGGGTATAGGATACTCATGCAAGTGTAATAGGAGGTTGTGTTTTACCGATGGTACGGGAAACAGCTTCGCTCTGGATAGACCCCCCGTGGAATCCCATTGGTAGTATGACTATGTGTCTATGGGAGTCTGCAATCAGGGTAGGTGTATTTGGTCTTAACCTGAGACTTGCACCGCTAATACATACGACAATCAATATACTTTAGTTGAGGTCGTCCAGGGCTTTAACCGGTTCTGTGTACACCGATGCTGGGAATATTGAGAATCATAGTGTGTTGGGTGTGATGTCAAGACAGAAGTGTCACTCCAGTCATATGGAGATGATGGTCACGTAGGATACAAAACTCGTTCTCTTAAATGCTCGTGCTATCGGGATATTATGACAAGGTCATGAATATCCGATTATATAGACTAGTTACCAGACATCCGATATATGCTTCGTACGGGGCAGACACAATTCCAACCTCAGGTCTAGCACGTGAACATCCGATACTGGACATAATACGCAATACTTTGGTATACTACGCTGGATATAGATCACATATTCCTATAAGGATATTTCTGGAGAATTGGGTAGGCATAGCGCTTTGCTAGAAGCCAACCTTGTCTTGTAAATCGGTATAAACGTAGTACGAGGTACTTACGTGTTCGGATAGTCCGACGACCGTATTTACTGCCAACATATCCGGGGATCTCATGGGTCGCTTCCCGAAGATTCACTGATGACGTATAACTCGCACTTTATTAATCTGGGATTAATTAGAAGAGAGAGAAAATTAATCTGGGATTAATTACAGAGATATTTTTATCTGGGATAAAATATTAATTAAAGAGAGAGAACGATTAATTTGGAATTAATCGATAAAATAATATATTCGATATATTATACGAAATTAAATTTCGACGTGGAATTGAAATTAGATTTTAATTCGGGCGAACCCGAGCCCAAGATTATTTACGAGCGCATTCGCATTTTGAATTCGAGTGCGGTACACAAGTCAAATCAAGCGTCAAATCGCTAGTCACATCAAGCGTCAAATCAAATGTCACTTTGAGTGATGTGACAAGTTGTCACTTGATTTGAGTGATTGATGTGGTAGTTGAAAAGCAATAATGACTTTTGCTTTTTGACTTTTGCATTTAAGGAAAAGTAGAAATTGGTAAATGGTTTATTATTTTTTTGAAAATATATAAACTATATACATTTTTTTCTTGACCTACTTTCTCTCTCTCCTTTACGGTTTCTTTGAGAAACATTTTCCCTCCTCTATTTCATTCCTCCCTCTCTCGGCTTTGAGCCGAATTTCTTCCCCATTTTTCTGGTTTGACCGAATTAAGTGGAGAAGCATGGAAGAAGGAGAATTTCTAGCTCACCTTGGGTTATATTATGGTGATAGGGAAACTAACACATGAGCTTGGATTTATTTTTGGAGGTTGAAGCTTTGAGCTTAAATGGAGGTCTCCTATGGCCGATTTTGGAGGAGCCAAAACAGCCCCCCACCGTGCAGTCCAGCAGTTCACAGCAGCTCAAAACCGAGCTTCAACAAGAAGCAAAATGGGTTTTGTTCTTCCTAGCATCAAACCATTCAATGTGAGTATGTATTCCGCCTTACTCCTTGAAGTATTCATGCGTTTTTTCTAGCTTGTTTGATGATCCTTGGACCTAATTAGAAACCAACAATGGTATCTTGAGCTTTGGTCAAACATGAAAAATTTTTAGGGGTTTGAATTGGGTAAAATCAATTGAAGCATGATTTGGTTGAATTGATTGATTAAGTATGCTTGTATGTTGATTAATTGAAGTTGTGTATGTTCAATTTCATGAAATTGGATTGGATCCATTTTTCCCCAAATTTTTGGAGTAGGCCGAAAATGATGAACCCTAATTTCTTGGTATTTTGTTTGTTTGATCATTGGATGACTTAAAACAAGTGGGTAATGTTGTTTGAAGTTCAATTGGATTGAATTTTGATTTGGAACAATTTTCCCCAAATTAAAGGGCTTGGCCGAATATTGAACATTTGAAATTCATTGTGTTTTTTGATTTTGATTCATTGGATGAGTTGAATTGATTTGGGAAATGATGATTGTGGATTCAATTGGATTGAAACCGAATCGGATTGGAAAAACCCCCTAATTGCCGAGAATAAAGTAGCATGTATTGGGTTTGATTTTGATGAAATTGTGTTGGACACTATTTGATATTAAAGTGCATGATTAATTAGGCTAATTGATGTTTTAGGAATGTTATTGGGTGATTAATTGTGTATTACACTTAGGTTAATTAATTATGGAATTTGGAATTTTATAAGTTAATTAATTTGGGCTTATTTTGGAATTGGGCCTTAAAGGTTGTAATTGGGCTTTTGGGCTTGGTTGTACCAAGTTAGGTTTAGGCCAATTTGGTTGGATCCAATTGGGCCCAAAACCGCATCCAAAAAAGTCCAATTATGACTTAATGGACCTTAATTATTTAAATGGGCCTAATGGGCCAAAATTAATTTAAAGCCTTAATTATCCCGGATTGGACCTTGGTTATCGGTTTGACCCGAGTTGACCAAAAGTCCACGCCTTATAGAAATTAATTAAAAGCCCATTGGACTTTAATTAAATAAACATTAGATGTTAATCGGGCTTAGAGACCCGTTGCGGTTAAATTTGGAATTTAAGTCGTAAAGGTTCGTTAATAAAAGTGTAATATTTAATTTGGAATTAAATAGTGAATTAGAATTAAATACAAATTGAATTGGATTTAATTTTGTAGTTTAATTTAATTCAAGAATTCGTACTTTGAGTACTTATTCGCAAAACGAGTTTGACTCGCGCAAAAAATCAAATCGTTGTTTGAACATTGGATGATCACTAATTATCAGATTAATTAATTGGATTAGATTGATTGATAACATGCTTGTATGAATACATGGTTGCGATGCATGAATAATGTATATCGGATGGATATTAGTCGGGTGGGGCAATTTTGGAAATTGTGTAATAAATTTGATTTATTAATTGGACCTGCGTGTCCAGCCTTATCACCTCTATTCTCATTGTATTTCTCTTCTCACCTATTCCCCTCAATGTAAATGAGGTTTCTTTAGAAGTGTAGTGTAACGGGTAGAAGTAATACAAGTGCTAGCTTGAGAGAGAAAGTGAGAGATTTGATCTAGGATCAATGTAAAATATCCATCCGCATATCATTATTATTTTATTTCATATGCGCTTTATTATGTGTTTAGAATGCATGTTTAAGGGTGTATGATGATGAGACCTTAACAAAGATAATAAATTGGTTGCCAATTTGCACGCGAAAAACCCTCGCTCAATATTAAGCGTCTTTCCTTCCATTGAGTGATTCTCACTCAAGATCCGAGACGGCATTGGTTTGTTGGCCAAAGTCAAGGCCTTTGTCTGTCGAAGATGTGTTTGAATCACGAAGGCTTTGTTCCATATCAGTGTCTTGTCCAAGTTGTGGTTTGTTGGCCAAAGTCAAGACCACTTCTTGTCCATCGACATTGATTACGAAGCTTTCCATGGTCAATGGGTCGCGCTTGACTGGGATCACTAAGTTTGTTGTGCCAAAGCCAAGGCTTAGTTGATTCAGAGGAAAAAGGTTAGGTAATACATTGGATGTATTGGCATATATAAGATATATGTTTCGGACTTGGATGTCCCCTACCGGATCTAGGAATTGGATTGGATCCAATCGATCTTAGAGATCTACCTAGTTAATTATCATACAATTTGTTGGCCAA
The DNA here is from genome assembly GCA_019454045.1 of Zanthoxylum bungeanum. NCBI lineage: Eukaryota > Viridiplantae > Streptophyta > Magnoliopsida > Sapindales > Rutaceae > Zanthoxylum > Zanthoxylum bungeanum. The sequence goes on along the minus strand of SKCR01008387.1, from coordinate 19,605 downwards.
AGTCAAGATTGTGTGATATTTAACGGGATCCTAGCCCACTAGGAAACGCGGTTTCCCGAGTACTCGACAGAGGGTTAGAGGCTCGCCGAAAAATAGTGGGAGGCAAGAATTGAATTTGCAATATTCGTTCAATTACTCGCCATACGCGCTCATTCAAATTATTTCGTCGTTAGATTAAATGTTAGTTGGACTAATATTTAAATTGTTGTTTTAATTAACAGTTGGACTGTATTATAGTTGATTATATATAATTGGATTATATTAATCAATATATTTGAATTAATTAATTTCAATTTACAGTTGATTTTATAATTGGATTATAGTAATCAATGTAATTGAGGTTAATTAATTTAAATTATATTTGATTATATAGTTGGACTATTAAATCATTATAATATAAGTACCACAAATCGTTGATTAAATAGTTGGACTATTAGAATCAAGATAAAATGAAAGATTGACATTTAAAACATAATCCTGTGGAAAATGTATTTAAATGGTTTAATTTTCAAATTGGGAATAATTTCAGGATGGTCCTGGAAAAATAATAAGTTATTTTATTTGATAAAATAATATATTATGCCTAAAGCCCGGAGTTAAGCAAATAAGTGGAACATGATATTTGGAATATTCATGTAATGATAACTTTAGTGCTTAATCCATATACTTGTCATATAGACTCCTTAATTTCTTTATCAGAACTAAGGATTAGATTCTTAAAGTATGATATTGAAATTGAAGGATATTCAAAGATTAGATCTTAGAAGTACTTTTAAATTGCAATAAATAATTCTTGGAGAATTAATGACTATTCTCAAGGAGACAAAGTCAAAGTTTGCAATTAGGCAAGTAGTGCAAGGCACACCTTACTTCAATATTCTAGAAACCCGAGGCTTGGCCAAAGGCTACCGGAATATTGAAAATGGCAAAGGCAAAATCATTATTATCTTCTAGGAAGATAAAAGGACATATCCCAAGAAGGAATTGAAGACGAGCAAGGCTCTGACTTCAAAAATGATTGTCATAATTATGTTCACAGCTAGTATTAAAATTAGATTTTAGATACTTAGTGTGGTACATAAAATATATATATTGATGTTCAGAATCTGTTTTGAACAGGATACTGACTTCGATTGAGATTTATCTGCGAATTGGAAACGGGACGAAAGTCGCTGTTTTAACCGTAGATACCAATTTAGGAACTACCTTGGGTATTACCTAAATTTGGAAACTGTTATAATGTAACTAGTTTGACTAGAAACATTATCTCTATATCGCGTATAACCCGCTGCGGGTGTACCTTTATATTCTAGAACACTAAAGTGTTTCATTATATAAAGATGATATTGAGATAAACACATTAGATGTGAATAACAGAATTTATATTTTGAATATAAATAATATCTCAAATATATAACATGACAAATAAATAGCTCAAACTGATTTGATCAGTTAAGAAACTAATTGTGGCATAGTTGTCAGGGACACTATTAAACAAGACTCGTATATCCGCACTTTTGAAGAGCGGGTACCAGGACTAATTTGATTTTCAAATAAAGTCTACGAATCTAGTTTATTGGGCAAAGTGCCTAAAACACTATTTACTTGGTAAAAGTGTCAGTGCCACCATCTGTTAGCCCTAGTTCATAGTGAAGCAAGTGGGCCCATGTCTAGCTAGGCTAGATATGGATATGAATATTTCGTGACCTTTACGGATGTGGCATCGCGTATGGTTATGTGTTTCTTTTGAAACACAAATCGGAAACTTTCAAGTTTCGACAAAATAGACAAACAGATCGGCTAAAGTATTAAACCGTCACGGTAAGACCGTAATGGAAAATACTTAAGCAATAAGTTTCTAGTATACTTGAAAGAGTATAGTATTCTTTCAAATGAGGACTCCTCCCGGAACACGTCAGTTTGACGGTGTGTCCGAACAGGATTAACCGAATTTTGTTAGACATGATAAGGTTAATCACGAGTCGCTCTGAGCTACCATTTCCTTCAACGGATAAGCTAAACAGTGCAGAACTTATTTAGAATAAGGTTCCAAAATATCTGTTTGACAGATAACATATTAGATATGAACGGGAAAGAAACCGAGTTTCTCATTCCTGATAAATTTGGGTATGTTAGGCATATGTTTGGATGATACCAAACAAGAACCCAAATAGGATAAGTGCCAAATGTTGGTTATCCTAGGGATACCATAAGTATTGTACTTATACACCTCACAAGAGAACAATTAGATTGTTGCTCACCATGCGGTTTTCCTTAGAGGAATACCGATATGCAGTGGTAAGTGGGAGGATAGTAAAACTCGATGAAAATCGGAGTAATACTGTTCAAAGCACCGAACCTAATGGAACACAAATAGTTCATCAGGATGAAACTATTACTATTAATCTTCGAATACACAAGAACCGCGTAAGTCGGAGAGAGTCAGAAAACAACCTGGGTATGGGTTTCTGATCTCACCTCATAAAGATGTCTATCTTATTGAGGAATACCAACTGACTACGTATGAGGAAGTGATACAAGGTATCGACTCCCTATTATGGCAAAGTGCCATAATCCGAAATGGATTCCATGTATATTAACCAGTTTGGATACTAGTTGATGTACCACAAGGCATTGTGCCTATTGGTACTTTATGAGTCTTCAAGGAAGACATACATGGATGGCAACATACCAACGTAAAGCTAGGCTTGTAGCGGAAAGGTATCGTTATCAACATTGTGTTGATTACGATTCAACCTTTTACCTGTTGCCACGGTAAATCCATTTGGATAATGCTTGTTATTCGATCCATGTTTGGATTGAAGCAAGCATTAGGTTCTTGGAATTATCGTTTTGATGTAATCATAATGATTTATGATTTAATCAAAACGAAAGATTCTTGTGTATAAGAGGGTTAGTGTGGAGCGCACTGACAGTGGCTGTCCTATATAAATAATGATAATACGTCATTTCTTGGAAATGATATTCCCATAAAATAACTATCGGCGAAAGCTTGGCTTTCGAAATACTCTCCGAGAAACCGTACATTGAAAAATGTACATGACCTGGTGTCTCATACGCTTTGAGCATATGGATTCACAAACAGGCCAATCCGAGTGATAGTCACTGGATTGATGTTAAGAACATCCGTTAGTATCTTAGAGAACTAAGGATGCTGTCTTAGTCTATGGAGAAGGAGAACTTGAAGTGACTGGGGTCACTGTAGCAAGTTTCCTATAACCGATAAAGACGACTAAAAGTCGCAAACGGTACTATACAGTTTGAATAACGGTACAGTGAGCTGGAAATCTTCCAAGCAAGATACTGTTACCGAATAAACAACAAATGCGGGTTAATTGCAGCAGCTGAAGCAGCAATAGAAGCCATCTGGGTCAATAACAAATCTAATTAGATTAGATATAGTTCTGTTAGCAGCTGAGCTAGGCGTCAGCACAGGCTAAAGAATTAATGGTCTCATCAACGATCCAGATACATACTTCGATATTCATCTGATTCGTTCGGATCATACATCGTGGCGATGTGATGATCGAATAAATTGCATCAGACGATAATCATGGAAATCCGCTGACGAAAGCATTTCTCAGCAATTTGAGCCAACCGTACATAGTTCGGGGTGTCAAAGACTCGAGTGACTGGCTATAGGCCAAGTGGGAGATTGTTGGACAATTATGACCCATAGCGTCACTATTTGTACAGATCACGGTGTTGTTGTACAAATTAACTATGTGACAAAGGAGATTGCACTCTTATCATTTGTGATTAGATCACCTAGATATATAAATGATAGAGGTCCCTATGATTTGTTCCTGGACGGAGAATGATATGAGACAGTATCAGTCCACGAAGGATAAATCATTAAATATCCCTAGTCAGAGTATTATCGAGATTGGACATCGATAAATACGTAAAAGACTAGTATTACACTTGTGCGCGTTTGTGAGGGCACAACGACATAGTTCTCATATATTTGGGTATAGGATACTCATGCAAGTGTAATAGGAGGTTGTGTTTTACCGATGGTACGGGAAACAGCTTCGCTCTGGATAGACCCCCCGCGGAATCCCATTGGTAGTATGACTATGTGTCTATGGGAGTCTGCAATCAGGGTAGGTGTATTTAGTCTTAACCTGAGACTTGCACCGCTAATACATACGACAATCAATATACTTTAGTTGAGGTCGTCCAGGGCTTTAACCGGTTCTGTGTACGCCGATGCTGGGTATATTGAGAATCGTAGTGTGTTGGGTGTGATGTCAAGACGGAAGTGTCACTCCAGTCATATGGAGATGATGGTCACGTAGGATACGAAACTCGTTCTCTTAAATGCTCGAGCTATCGGGATATTATGACAAGGTCATGAATATCCGATTATAGAGACTAGTTACCAGACATCCGATATGTGCTTCGTACGGGGCAGACACAATTCCAGCCCCAGGCCTAGCACGTGAACATCCGATACTGGACAGAAATACGCAATACTTCGTATATATACTACGCTTGATATAGATCACATATTCCTATAAGGATATTTCTGGAGAATTGGGTAGGCATGGCGCTTTGCTAGAAGCCAACCTTGTCTTGTAAATCGGTATAAACGTAGTACGAGGTACTTACGTGTTCGGATAGTCCGACGACCGTATTTACTACTGCCAATATATCCGGGGATCTCATGGGTCGCTTCCCGAAGATTCACCGATGATGTATAACTCGCACTTTATTAATCTGGGATTAATTAGAAGAGAGAGAAAATTAATCTGGGATTAATTACGGAGATATTTTATCTGGGATAAAATATTAATTAAAGAGAGAGAACGATTAATTTGGAATTAATCGATAAAAAATATATTCGATATATTATACGAAATTGGATTTCGACGCGGAATTGAAATTAGATTTTAATTCGGGCGAACGAATTAATTTAGAATTAATTCGTTAGCGACGTGAATAGTGATTTCGCTAGGCAATCATTTAATTACGACGCGACGGAAAATTCGTTAATTTGGAATTAGCGAACCCGAGCCCGGGATTATTGCGAGCGCATTCGCATTTCGAATTCGAGTGCGGCACGCAAGTCAAATCGAGCGTCAAATCGCTAGTCACATCAAGCGTCAAATCAAATGTCACTTTGAGTGATGTGACAATTTGTCACTTGATTTGAGTGATTGATGTGGTAGTTGAAAACAATAATGACTTTTGCTTTTTGACTTTTGCATTTAAGGAAAAGTAGAATTGGTAAATGGTTTATTATTTTTTTGAAAATATATAAACTATATACATTTTTTTCTTGACCTACTTCTCTCTCTCCTTTACGGGTTCTTTGAGAAACATTTCCCTCCTCTCTTTCCTTCTTCCCTCTCTCACGGCTTGGAGCCGAATTTCTTCCCAATTTTCTGGTTTGACCGAATTAAGTGGAGAAGCATGAAGAAGAGAAGTGCTAGCACACCTTGGGTTATATTATGGTGATAGGGAAACTAACACATAAGCTTGGATTTATTTTTGGAGCTTGAAGCTTTGAGCTTCAATGGAGGTCTCCATGGCCGATTTTGGAGGAGCCAAAACAACCCCCCACCGTGCAGTCCAGCAGTTCACAGCAGCTCAAAACCGAGCTTCAACAAGAAGGAAAATGGGATTTGTTCTTCCTAGCATCAAACCATTCAATGTGAGTATGTATTCCGCCTTACTCCTTGAAGTATTCATGCTTTTTTCTAGCTTGTTTGATGATCCTTGTACCTAATTAGAAACCAACATCACAGCCACCCAGTGATCCAATCCTGGGTTTGATTGAAACCTACTGACTACTCCCACTGCAAAACAGATGTCTGGTCTGTGCATAACATAACATACATGAGACTACCAACTGCTGAGGCGTATGAGATATGTCTCATTTCCTCAACATCTTGAGGTGTCTTGGAGAATGTTCCTTTGACAAATGAATTCCTTGCCAATAAGGCAGATTGCCTTTCTTGGAATTCTGCATCCCAAATCGCAAAAGGATCCAGTCGATATAGGATGCCTGATATATAGGTAATAGTCGTTTCTTGCGATCCCGAAGTATCTGAATCCCAAAAATATAACTGGCCTCTCCCAAATCTTTCATTTGCAATTGGTTAGCTAGCCAGGTTTTCACGTCTGATAATATCTTTACATCATTCCCAATGAAAAATATCATCGACGTATAAAATAAGAAAAAACCATCTTCCCGTCGATGACGCGCTTGTATACACAAGGCTCATCAACATTCTGCTCAAAATCATAAGACTAAATCGTGGTATCAAATCTTATATCCAAGATCGAGATGCTTGCTTGAGTCCATAAATGGACCTTTGCAGCTTGCAAACCTTTTGCTCTTGACCTTGGGCAATGAACCCCTCTGGTTGTATCATATAGATACTTTCATCAAGATTTCCATTCAAGAATGCAGTTTTGACATCCATTTGCCAAATTTCATAGTTATAATATGTGACAATGGATATAAGAGTGCGGATGGATTTAAGCATGGCTACTGGCGAGAAAGTTTCCTCATAGTCAACTTCCTCTTTCTGGGTATAACCCTTGGCCACTAGTCTAACCTTGAAGGTCTGTACCTTCCCATCTGATCCCCTCTTCCTCTTGTTGATCCACTTGCAACCTATGGGTTTCACCCCATCAGGTTGGTCTATAAGTTCCCAGACCGAGTTGGAGTACATAGACTCCATCTCTAGGTTCATGGCTTTAAGCCATTCCTCTTTGTCAAAATCATCCATTGCACTACTATAGGTCAATGGATCATTTATGCCATCGCTGGTTGCGACAACTTGTGCCTCTCCAACCCCTAGGTAGCGATTAGGTTATCGTACAACCCTCCAACTGCGTCTAGGCGGTAGATCATTCTGGAAAGCTTGCATCTGACTATCAGATGTCGAAGGTGTTATATATTTGTCAACTTTCATTGATGATGGCGTGCTGGTCGAACCAGCAAGTAACTCCTCGAGTAACACTTTACTTCGAGGTTTGAACTCCCTCATATAGTCCTCCTCTAGAAACGTAGCATTTGTCGATACAAATAATTTGTTATCATTAGGACTGTAGAAGAATCCACTCATAGTCTCCTTAGGATAGGCTACAAATAGGCACACCTTAGAACGTGGCTCCAACTTTGTAGTCTTATTCTTCAGCACATGTGCTGGACACCCCTATATGCGGAAATGTCATAAACTAGTTTTACGACCATTCCATAACTCTAAGGGAGTCTTAGGAGCAGACTTAGATGGAACTACATTAAGGATATGCATTACGGTTTGCAGTGCATATCCCCAGAATGAACTAGGTAGTGAGCTATAACTAAACATAGATCTCATCATGTCTAGTAGGGTCCGATTTCTCCTATCTGCAACACCATTTTACTGTGGTGTTCCAGGCGTTGTGAGCTGGGATACTATCCCATGCTCAACTAGGAATTCCTCAAAATCTCTGTCGAGGTATTCCCATCCACGATCTGATCGTAGAGTTTTGATTGTCTTACCTAATTGGTTCTCAACCTCAGCACGATATTCTTTGAACTTTTCAAAGGTATATGATTTGTGATGCATTAGGTAGAGATACCCATATCTTGAATAATCGTCAATGAATGTGATAAAGTATTCATAACCACCTCGGGCTCTTACATTCATCGGTCCGCAAACGTCCGAATGTATTAGCTCAAGTGGTTGACTGGCTCTTATACCTTTTCCAGTAAAAGGTCTCTTGGTCATTTTTCCTTCTAAATAGGATTCACAAACTGGTAAAGTCTCGAGCTTTAACTGGTTTAAGGCTCATTTCTTTATCAATCTATTTATCCGATCAAGGTTGATATGACCGAACCGGAGATGCCATAGATATGTGTCATCGTGAGAAATCTTTGGCCGTTTAGTTTTAGGTTTCTCAACCTTAAACATTTCAGCGTTGAGCAGTGACCTATGTGTTAAAGGTCTTAACACAAACAAGTTATTTTCTGAGTTTCCTGTGCATATAGTTAATCCATTTCTACCAATAATAACCAAATTTCTATTAAAAGAAATTGAATAACCATCATCCATAAGTTTAGAAACAGAAATCAAATTCCTGCGAAAACCAGGAAAGAATAACACATTGTTCAAATTTAAATAACTATTATTAATAAAATTTAAACTAGACACTCCCACTGCTGTTGCTGAAACGACATCCCATATCCCGACCCTCATGGTGTAGTCACCTTCAGCAAAGTCCCTCCATGAATCAAGTAGCTGCAAAGAAGAACAAACATGGTTAGTGGCTCCAGAATCAACAATCCAAGCGGATTTATCATCTTCCACTAATAGAGATTCAATAACGAGTAAATCATATTTACATGTTTCCTTTTTCTCCTTCATCTCAGCAAGGTATTTAGGACAGTTCCTTTTCCAATGCCCATTCTTGTTGCAGTGGAAACATTTTCCTTTGGGCTTGGCATCCTTGGAGCCTTTCTTGTTCTTCTTCTTCATGGGCTTTCCTTTAGCCTTCCCAGTGCTTTTCTTCTTCATCTTTACAGATTTAGAAGACTCGGAAACATTTGCCTATGCACTGGACTTACGAGGATCCACAAGCATGGACTCGTAATGGATGAGCTCATTAAGCAGTTGGGTCAAAGTAAAAGTCAACTTTTTTATAACATAGATTCTTTTAAACTGCAGAAAACTCTTCGGAAGAGTTTCCATGATCATGGTCACCTGGCTACACTCGTCAATACGAGCTCCATGGGTTTTAACAGTGTTGAGATAGTTCATCATCCTCAAGACGTGCTCTCGAACTGATGTACCATCCTTCATCCTAGCAGTCATCGCTGAGACCATGGCCTCATGGCGTTGACGCTCCGAAGGCTGCCCAAACATGCCCTGCAATGACTCCATCATCTGAGATGCTAGAGCCATAGGTTCATGCTTTGCAGCAAGAACCTCAGACATCCTGCTAGCAAGTAGCGGGCTTTCTCATTTGCTGCGACCCATTTCTGGTAGGTATCGCGCACAGCTTGGCCAGCATTTCTGGCTGGCTCGGGAGGACGTTCCTCCATCAGGACAAACTTTAGGTCTTCACTGACCAGGATAGCGTTCATGTTACTTTTCCACTTAACATAGTTTTCTCCCGTTAATTTATCATTTGAGAGTATGGAAATAATTGGAGAAACTATGGCTGAAAATTAAAATAAACATGTATTTAACATTCATTCATCGCATATAATCATCAAATAATTTTGGCATAAAATTAAACATGATGCATGAACCATGAATAATGAATTAGAAACCTAAGAGAATTTCTATGCCACATGAATCTATCATATTACAAGTAAGTGCCGCCATAGGGTAGGTCAAGTGCTCGCATGATAGATCGATACAATCTCAGTCAATTAATATATGCAGGAATAACTCTTATTCCTATATTAAACAACTACCGTTTTATTTGATCAAGAATTTTTATTAACAGTTAATAATTCCTTTGTGAGTGTAACTCGTCGTTTCGGGATTCTTGGACTTAACGAGTGAAGTGCCGTCGTAGGGTAGGTCAATTCACAAGATACATCTAGAATCTCTATCCTCTCGGAACCCAAACCTGATATTGACTCAAATGGACACCATCCGTAGGAGGACGAAAACAAAGCCGTCTCGAGGCGCCTTTTGAATCTCACGTTTTTGGACTAACAACGGAGATCGCAGGATATACTGTCATATATCCCTCTCCCACTCACTATTGGGTGCAAACCATATTACCGTCCATTCGGATTCAGCTATGGAAATTATATCTGGGTTTCCATCCTATATATCAATGGAATTTATTATGCACCAATTAAGCCCAATATATAGAATTCAAAATTTAAACCATAAATCCAATTAATCTAATTAATTGATTTCTATGCATATCATATTTTAATTTAAACATTTTAAATAACATAAAATCATATTTTTATGTCTACAATGATAATGCATCTATGACATGTTATGGCATGTAAAATGCAAGAGTAAGCATCCTAAGCTATATGACATGTTATTCAAACAATTCGAAAAAACATACATATAACATAAAAAATATTTTGCATTGACTGGGCTCTTATTTTTTTTCCTATACTAATATAATTAGTACATAAGATTCACCAGGCATTCCTTGGTCTTCAAATCCGCTTCAAAGTGGTGTTGGCTCCTTTTGCGACTTCAGTGCTCCAAATTACAAAAATTGAAATTTTACATTGAAAAATTAAATTTCAACAAATGTAAATAATGGCCTTATGGCCTTACATCCCAAAAAAAAAACCAACTACAAAAATTAAGAGCCGAAAAAATTTACGACCAATGCAAAATCCATTCATCACATGAAATAACAAAAACATTCATCATATGAATATCACAATGTGCCCACTCATCTAAACATGCATATAATATTGATAACTCATATAAATATATTAAAAATACAAACTTTAAATGAAAAGAAAAGGATTAAGAAAACTTTTCAACCTCGCTCTTGATGCCAATTGTAGGAAGGAAACGCTTTCCTCGCGCATCGGCGGAAGCATTTGGCACACGGATCGGAATTGAAATTTTTTTCTGCTTTCCCCTTCCTTTGGCCGAATGTAACCAGTGGGTATACTAAAATTTTGCTTCTGTTTCAGACAAGATTTCAGCCAAGGAATGCCCAGAAACAGTCCCCGAACAGCCCTGAACTGCAGTGAAATAATGGACTGTTTTGGACCCGTTACACAACGAAACTGCACACAAATCAACCTCTAATTTGCGTGAACTGCAAGGAGGAGTTTTAGGTCTGATTTTTCACTCAAAATAAAATCACAATACAATCCTAAAAGGTTCCCTAGGTGTTTCCCAAAATCCCGAATTAAAATGAAACAAACCGAGCCCCGAATCAATTATATGATTCACGGCAATGGACAATAAAATAGTCCCACTGCCGTGAGATGAGATAAGATGAAAAGAATAATGATTTTGATTCAACGCCACAAGGTCTTCCAAGCTATGTCTCATAACTAACGGAAAGTAGTGTGGGCTACACTCACAAAAATAAATCCCTAAACGATTTAGAGATTTTAGTCACACTTAATATTTTGTTTTTCTTCTTCTTGTTCTTCAATGGAGTTTCTCAACTTTTGAGAGAATGGTAGAGAAGAAGAATAAGGTGGCTAGAGTTCCAAGAATGAGATTGGGCCAAAAGAAAATCAAATTTTCTTTTTATACTTAGGTCAATTTTGTTTCTCAAATAAAACAACCAATCCCCTCCCCATATGGTCAAATTCGGCCAAGGCTAGGAATTAGATTAAATTTTGTAACATCAAATTTTAATTACCATTATTAAAAAGATGTTATAAAATTGAATAAGCAATTAACCATATTGAAAGTCATAACTTCCAATAATAATGCAAAGGATTATTTTGTTTCCAAAATAAACAAATCCATTCCCTCTTCAAGCCTTATATTTTCGGCCATTACAAGATGTAGTAGTTAATTTTTCATTTAATTTTGTACACAATCATTTACTTACCTTTAAGCAAATATATGTTACAAATATGAATAGAAAATATCCATTTAAATGAATTAACTACCAAAGTAATATCAAGGGTTTCCAAAACCCATAAATATAAAAATTCCAACTTTAGCCTTCATTTAAATTATATCATATATAATTTAATTATTAATAAAAATAATTATCATATAATCATTATTATACAAATTATACATTAACTTTTAACATATAGTTCCAAGTGTCACATAATTAATATTATTAATCATTTTAATAATATTTATCCTTTTGTAAGTATATAATTGGACTATCCAATTATACTAAATCCGCTATAGTATATTGAGCTAGCACGGGGACCAAATGGACCTACGGTTCCGAGCTCTAATAATCTCGAAATATTAATTAAGCTCTTAATTAAATATTCTGAATTATTAACTCCGTGTTATTCCACTAAAAACCCGAAGTTGCACTCTCGTTGCCGTAGATGATATATTAAGCCGAACCAAGTCGGTGTCCATCGATATAGTCATTACATACGAATTGACCCTTCACGAGTATCTCGTAATTAGAGCCGGGTCATAATATCCGTTATACCCCTCTAATTATTTTTACCTAAGTACCATTGATTCTCTAATGAACGATTTATTCATAACTATTATGAATTTTAATCTTTCTATTCGTAATAGAGAGACTTGAGCGCTCAAATCGTTCAAGTACGAATCAACCCTTAAGAAAGATACTCATCTACATCTCGCAAGAAGGAGTGAACTCTATGTCTATGTAAAACGTTTCCAGCTACAAAACAAACTGCGTCCCCAAAGTACGTTACTATTGGTCGGGACTACTACACTAACCTCACCTTTGTAAATCAAAGGACACAGCCTGCCATGCAGAAGTTCGTAATACACTCAGGATTAAGATCAATCCATATATGACCATCTAGTAGATTGAAATGACTTTCTTAGCTTTACGGATATTATAAGAATGTCATTTCCATCTGGGTCCAGTCCTATATGATCTCATCATACAAGGTGCATTCATTCTCATGTCTCTATATGGATGATCCGGATCAAGATCGCCATACAAATATAGAATGGACCGCAGCTATAGATAAACCACAAACAAAATACCCATTTTGTTTGCTCTTTATGGACTTTTTAAGATTACTAACTTCAGACTTAAATCCTCTTGTGTATGACACTCATACACTAAGTCTGAAGGTACATAAGTAATCTAGGGTATTTAAGATGATATATAATATGCGAAAATTGAACAAACAATTTGATAAATGAATAATGCATCGTTTTATTTCAAAACACATAAAACCGTTTACATCACATGTAGCTTAGGGCATACATTCCAACAATCTCCCACTTGCACTAGAGCAAATGGGACATGTCACATAATCCTAGACCATCTAGGTGACCTTCAAAAACTTTAGCCGGCAAGGTCTTTTTAAACGGATCATCTAGGTTCTCTGCGGATGCAATCTTTGTGACGGTAACGTCTCCCCTCTGCACTATCTCCCTGATGAGATGATATTTCATCTCTATATGCTTTCCCCTCTTGTGGATTCTTGGTTCTTTGGATTTAACCACCGCACCACTATTATCGCATAGAGTATGAGTGGTCTATCCATATCGAGAACAACTTCCAGATCTCCCAAGAATTTACGGAGCCGGACTGCTTCCTTAGCTGCTTCACAAGCTACTATATATTCAGCCTCCATGGTGGAGTCAGCAATATAAGATTGCTTTATACTCCGCTATACTATAGCCCCACCACCTAGGGTGAACAATGATCCAGATGTAGATTTCCTAGAATCTACATCTGTCTGAAAATCATAGTCTGTATATCCCCTTAGGATCATATCCTCACCGGAATACACAAGCATATAATTTCTCGTTCTCTTAAGATACTTGAGAACATGTTTCACAGCCACCCAGTGATCCAATCCTGGGTTTGATTGAAACCTACTGACTACTCCCACTACAAAACAGATGTCCGGTCTCGTGCATAACATAGCATACATGAGACTACCAACTGCTGAGGCGTATGAGATATGTCTCATTTCCTCAACATCTTGAGGTGTCTTAGGAGACTGTTGATTTGACAAATTAATTCCATGCCGATAAGGCAGATTGCCTTTCTAGGAATTCTGCATCCCAAATCGCACAAGGATCTTATCGATATAGGATGTCTGAGACGTAGGTAACAGTCATTTCTTGCGATCCTGAAGTATCTGAATCCCAAGAATATAACTGGCCTTTCCGAAATCTTTCATTTGAAATTGGTTAGCTAGCCAGGTTTTCACATCTGATAATATCTTTACATCATTCCCAATGAGTAAAATATCATCGACGTATAAAATAAGAAAAACCACATTCTCGTCGATGACGCGCTTGTATACACAAGGCTCATCAACATTCTGATCAAAATCATAAGACTTTATCGTTGTCTCAAATCTTATATTCCAAGATCGAGATGCTTGCTTGAGTCCATAAATGGACCTTTGCAGCTTGCAAACCTTTTGCTATTGACCTTGGGCAATGGACCCCTCTGGTTGTATCATATAGATACTTTCATCAAGATTTCCATTCAAGAATGCAGTCTTGACATCCATTTGCCAAATTTTATAGTCATAATATGTGGCAATAGATATAAGAGTGCAGATGGATTTAAGCATGGCTATTTGCGAGAAAGTTTCCTCATAGTCAACTCCTTCTTTTTGGGTATAACCTTGGCCACTAGTCTAGCCTTGAAGGTCTGTACCTTCCCATCTGATCCCCTCTTCTTCTTGTAGATCCACTTGCAACCTATGGGTTTCACCCCATCAGGTTGGTCTACAAGTTCCCAGACCGAGTTGGAGTACATAGACTCCATCTCTAGGTTCATGGCTTTGAGCCATTCCTCTTTGTCAGAATCATCCATTGCACTACTATAGGTCAATGGATCATCTATGCCATCGCTGGATGCGACAACTTGTGCCTCTCCAACCCCTAGGTAGCGATTAGGTTGTCGTACAACCCTCTCACTACGTCTAGGCGGTAGATCATTCTGATGAGCTTGCATCTGACTATCAGATGTCGAAGGTGTTATGTATTTGTCAACTTTTATTGATGATGGCGTGCTGGTCGAACCAGCAAATAACTCCTCGAGTAACACTTTACTTCGAGGTTTGAACTCCCTCATATAGTCCTCCTCTAGAAACATAGCATTTGTCAATACAAACACTTTATTATCATCATGACTGTAGAAGAATCCACCCCTAGTCTCCTTAGGATAGGCTACAAATAGGCACACCTGAGAACGTGGCTCCAACTTTGTATTCTTATTCTTCAGCACATGTACTGGACACCCCATATGCGGAAATGTCGTAAACTAGTTTTACGACCATTCCACAACTCTAAGGGAGTCTTAGGAACAGACTTCGATGGAACTACATTAAGGATATGCATTGCGGTTTGCAGTGCATATCCCCAGAATGAACTAGGTAGTGAGCTATAACAAAACATAGATCTCATCATGTCTAGTAGGGTCTGATTTCTCCTATCTGCAACACCATTTTACTGTGGTGTTCCAGGTGCTGTGAGCTGGGATACTATCCCATGCTCAACTAAGAATTCCTCGAAATCTCTGTCGAGGTATTCCCCTCCACGATCTGATCGTAGAGTTTTGATTGTCTTACCTAATTAGTTCTCAACCTCAACACAATATTCTTTGAACTTTTCAAAGGTATCTGATTTGTGATGCATTAGGTAGACATACCCATATCTTGAATAATCATCAATGAATATAACGAAGTAGTCATAACCACCTCGGGCTCTTACATTCATCGGTCCGTAAACGTCCGAATGTATTATCTCAAGTGGTTGACTGGCTCTTATACCTTTTCCAGTAAAAGGTCTCTTGGTCATTTTTCCTTCTAAATAGGATTCACAAACTGGTAAAGTCCCGAGCTTTAACTGGTTTAAGGCTCCATTCTTTATCAATCTATTTATCCAGTCAAGGTTGATATGACCGAGCCGAAGATGCCATAGATATGTGTCATCGTGAGAAATCTTTGGCCGTTTAGTTTTAGGTTCTCAACCTTAACATTTCAGCGTTCAGCAGTGTGCCATGACCTATGTGTTAACGGTCTTAACACATACAAGTTATTTTCTGAGTTTCCTATACATATAGTTAATCCATTTCTACCAATAATAACAAATTGCTATTAAAAGAATTGAATACCATCATCCATAAGTTTAGAAACAGAAATCAAATTCCTGCGAAAACCAGGAATGAATAACACATTTTCAAATTTAAATATCTATTATTAATAAAATATAAACTCGAGACTCCCACTGCTCTTGCTGAAACGGCATCCCATGTCCCGACCCTCATGGTGTAGTCACCTTTAGCAAAGTCCCTCCATGAATCAAGTAGCTACAAAGAAGAACAAACATGGTTAATGGCTACAGAATCAACAATCCAAGCAGATTTATCATCTTCCACTAATAGAGATTCAATAACGAGTAAATCATATTTACCCTGTTTTTTTCTCCTTCATCTCAGCAAGGTATTTAGGACAGTTCCTTTTCCAATGCCCATTCTTGTTGCAGTGGAAACATTTTCCTTTGGGCTTGGCATCATTGGAGCCTTTCTTGTTCTTCTTCTTCATGGGCTTTCCTTTAGCCTTCCCAGTGCTTTTCTTCTTCATCTTTGTAGATTTAGAAGACTCGGCAACATTTGCCTCTGCACTGGACTTACGAGGATCCACAAGCATGGACTCGTAATGGGTGAGCTCATTAAGCAGTTGGGTCAAAGTAAAAGTTAACTTATTATAACATAGTTTCTTTTAAACTGCAGGAAACTCTTCGGAAGAGTTTCCATGATCATGGTCACCTGGCTACGCTCGTCAATACAGAGCTCCTTGGGTTTCAGCAGTGTTGAGATAGTTCATCATCCTCAAGACGTGCTCTCGGACTGATGTACCATCCTTCATCCTAGCAGTCATCGCTGAGACCATGGCCTCATGGCGTTGACGCTCCGAAGGATGCCCAAACATGCCCTGCAATGACTCCATCATCTGAGATGCTTGAGCCATAGGTTTATGCTTTGCAGCAAGAACCTCAAACATCCCTGCTAGCAAGTAGTAGCGGGCTTTCTCATTTGCTGCGACCCATTTCTGCTAGGTATCGCGCACAGCTTGGCCAGCATTTTTGGTCGACTCGAGAGGACGTTCCTCCGTCAGAACAAACTTTAGGTCTTCACTGACCAGGATAGCGTTCATGTTACTTTTCCACTTAACATAGTTTTCTCCCGTTAATTTATCGTTTGAGAGTATGGAAATAATTGGAGAAACCATGGCTGAAAATTAAAATAAACATGCATTTAACATTCATTCATCGCATATAATCATCAAATAATTTTGGCATAAAATTAAACATGATGCATAAACCATGAATAATGAATTAGAAACCTAAGAGAATTACTATGTCACGGAAATCTATCATCCTACAAGTAAGTGCCGCCTTAGGGTAGGTCAAGTGCTCGCATGATAGATCGAGACAATCTCAGTCAATTTAATATATGCGGGAATAACTCTTATTCCTATATTAAACAACTACCGTTTTATTTGATCAAGGAATTTTTATTAACAGTTAATAATTCCGTTGTGAGTGTAACCCGTCGTTTCAGGATTCTTGGACTTAACGAGTGAAGTGTCTCGTCGTAGGGCAGGTCAATTCACAAGATACATATAGAATCCCTATCCTCTCGGAACCCAAACCTGATATTGACTCAAATGGACACCATCCGTAGGGGGACGAAAACAAAGCCGTCTCGAGGCGCCTTTTGAATCTCACGTTTTTGGACTAACAACGGAGATCGCGGGATATACTGTCGTATATCCCTCTCCCCACTCACTATTTTAAAATTAAGGTTTCTATCTAAAATCTAATATTTTATTTTAACTAGTGTGGATAAATTTATGGCGCTAAATCATAATTTTTATTTACACTAGTTTGTCATAAGTAGCTAATTAATTTTAACTATTAAATTGTATCACTAATATTTCATTAGTCTCTACTAATAGTTTTACTCAATAAACTAATTTAATTAGAGTGGTATTAGTGAGCTATTATATTTTAACTCTTAAAATATTAGACACTAATAAGTTTAAAATTTATGGAATTCTAAAAAGGTCAAAATTTTAATTAAATATTTTAATAATCTTAGTGCGTTATAAAATCCAATGGTACGTGGAATTGTATCCCGAGTGCAAACCATATTACCGTCCATTCGGATTCAGCTATGGAATTTATATCCGGGTTCCCATCCTATATATCAATGGAATTTATTATGCACCAATTAAGCCCAATATATTAGAATTCAAAATTTAAACCATAAATCCAATTAATCTAATTAATTGATTTCTATGCATATCATATTGTAATTTAAACATTTTAAATAACATAAAAAATCATATTTTTATGTCTACAATGATAATGCATCTATGACATGTTATGACATGTAAATGCAAGAGTGGGCATCTTATGCTATATGACATGTTATTCAAACAATTCGAAATAAACATACATATAACATAAAAAATATTTTGCACTGACCGGGCTCTTATTTTTCCTATACTAATCTAATTAGTACATAAGATTCACCAAGGCATTCCTTGGTCTTCAAATCCCGCTTCAAAGTGGTGTTGGCCTCCTTTGCGACTTCGGTGCTCCAAATTACAAAAATTGAAATTTTACATTGAAAAATTAAATTACAACAAATGTAAACAGTGGCCTTATGGCCTTACATCCCAAAACAAAACCAACTACAAAAATTAAGAGCCGGAAAATTTACGACCAATGCAAAATCCATTCATCACATGAAATAACAAAAATTCATCATATGAATATCACAATGGCCCACTCATCTAAACATGCATATAATATTTATAAAATATAAATATATTAAAAACAGAAACTTTAAATGAAAAAGAAAAGGATTAAGAACACTTTTCAACCTCGCTCTTGATGCCAATTGTAGGAAACGCTTTCCCTCGCCCAGCAGAAGCGATTCGGCACACGGATCAGACTTGAAATTTTTTTCTACTGTCCCCTTCCTTTGGCCGAATGTAACCAGTGGGTATACTGAAATTTTGCTTCTGTTTCAGACAATTTTCAGCCAAGGAATTGTTGGACAGTAATGACCCATAGCGTCACTATTTTGTAAATGATATATGTATTATTGTACAAAATTAACTATATAGTAATGAAATTACCTTTTACCTTTTACCGTTTTGTAATTTATTTACTTTGATATATAAATGGTAAAAGTCCCTATGATTAATTCCGGATTGAGATGATATGAGACAGTATCATCCATAAAGGTTTAATCATTAAATATCCCTAGTCGTAGTATTATCGAGATTGGACATCGATAATGCGGAATAGACTAGTACTGCACTTGTGCGTGTTGTGAGGGCACAACAGCATAGTTCTCATATATTAAAGTATTGGATACTTATGCAAGTGCGGTAGGAGGTTATGTTTTACCGATGGTACGGAAAACAGCTTCGCTCTGGATAGACCCCGCGGAATCCCATTGGTAGTATGTCTGCGTGTCTATGGGAGTCCGCTTCAGGGTAGGTGCATATGGTCTTAACCTGAGACTTGCATCGCTAGTACTTTCGACAATCGGTAGACTTTAGTTTTGGTCGTCCAGGGCTTTTAACAGGTTCTGTGTACACCTCTTCTAGGTTTATCGGGAATCGTAGTGTATTGGGTGTGATGTCAAGACGGAAGTATCACTTCAGACATATGGAGATGATGATCGCGCAGGATACAGAACTAGTACTCTATAATGGTTGCAACCATCGGATAATATGACAAGGTCAGGATTATCCGATTCAAAGAGACATAGTTGCTTATGTCCGATTATATGTATCGTAACGGGGCAGACACATCTCCAAGCCAGGCCTTACTGGTGCATCCCGATACTGGATCAATATACACTATACTACGGTATACTACCCTGTTATAGATCTTATATTCCAGTAAGAATATTTCTAGAGAATTGGGTAGACATGGCGTTTTGCTAGAGGCT
>SKCR01008386.1:0-24281 GCA_019454045.1 Zanthoxylum bungeanum | reverse complement strand
ATAAATTTGTAATATGAGAAACTGTTTGTACTCGTATTATTATTATTATTATATCGTTATGGGTTGGTTAGTTTTCAATTATATGTGATTTGTATGGCAAGAGGAGAAGCATGTTCATGTTTCTGCTTCAGCACTTTATTTATTTTATGAAGAGAAACCTCACCCATATGTTTCTACATTAATTAATTGCGTTGACGGTGGTTTTAAAATTCCGGGGAGAGGTAGAATGAGATTCGTACTTGGCCAATAGAGAATGATAAAAATCCAAGGGCCCAGAGAGATTGTAGTCAGACATAGGGGCCCGACCCCACTATACAGAGGAGTTCTCCCAAGGACATAGTAAGGTGAGGACGAATCAAGTTGGGGCGCCGACCCAACCTATAGAACCCGAGTGGGTCTGTCCTTAGCAACCCGACCTGATTTTCACAAGTATCACTGTCTCGGTGTGCCAACCTGGGGAACGAAGATAGGACCACAGGCCGACCAGTACTGAAGCCGTAAGATGTGTGCCCTACTTGGAATTTTGGGCCTCCAGAAGACAGATGTGACGGAAGTTGGTCAACGACTCTCCTTGGGAAGAGACCCTTAACACACTCACAAAATGGTTCTTTACTCCCAAGTATAAGAGTGTCAAAGTAATAAAATAAACCGATAAGTTCAGGGTCGATCCACAAGGAAAAAATTTAGTAAAATAAAATAATAATTCGAGTGAAAATAAAAAGGCTGAATTGATTCAAGTGAAGGGAAATTTGTGTATTGGAATGCAACAATAAATTAAAATGTTGGGTTAGGAGATCCACTCTTAATATTTCAAATATGTTCAACGACTCATAATTTAAATTACTCTCTCATATAATATAGGATAAATTATTAACTGTGCCAACCAAGATGAGATTGTCTACAGACACCCGCAAATATAAAAATATATTAAATATTAGTTTTGATATTACAATTCATATATTATAATATAAGTCATATTAATTTACATTATCATATTAAGTGTTTCACCCTTAACCATAGCAGGATGGAATTAGCTACTCATACTTTGAATAAAAACATGCATAATTTTATTAATAAAAGAAAAAAATTACAACAAAGCATAAAAAACACACAAGAGTTTGAACCATTCACAAATTCTCAAATAAAAACGTATGAAGGAAGCTGAGGAAATGAGGTGCAGAGTACCTCTATTTATAGCAAGAGGTGCTCAACACCTCATTCTTTATTTATTTTTTTAAAGTCATACAACTTTCAAAAGTTGTATGACTTTTGCATACAAATAGATAGTGACAACCACCTTTCGGTGGGTTGTCATTTTCCAATTATATAATATATTATTTTCTAATAATTAACAATTACATGCAGCACACGTTGGATTATTCATCAATTTCGACCTTGAAACCTCAAAATTAGAAAATCTTTTAAAGAGCAAAGTTGTAGATATTTGAGTCTTCTTTCATGTGAAACTAGAATTGCCTCAATCCGATATCGGAGTAAAAGGTTATGGCCAAAATATGAAAATTACGCAAAGTTGAAATTATATATTGTTAGAACGCTCTTTTAAGTTTCCGGCCTCCAAAATTCAAGTGTCACGTCCATTTTTCTAATTATGCATACAAAGTATTATTTCACTTATATAAGAAATAAAAATCACAATAAGAATATATAAACATAAATTTAATTATTATTTCACAAATGTGCTAAATTAAGGAGATTAATGAAAGTATAAGTGTAAAATAATTACTTTCTCTTTACTAAATGTACACTTTTTAGTGTTCATCATACCCTCCAACCTGCTTATTACTAGTCCCTAGTAATTTAAACGAAAAATAAAAAGACAAATTCTTATTCAAGTTAATAATTGTTTTATTTTTTTTCTAAATTATCAAATTAGCAAATTCTCATGTACTTTTTACCATTCTTCCATACACCCATAAGACAAAGTACCAATCAATTCATTATACCTACAATATTCACAGGTCTTTTTGAAAAAAAAAAAGTTATATTTTTTTTCCTAAAGTTATATCAGAATTCACACATTTTGACAATGACAGTTTATTTATATACAATTTTTTTTATAATACATCTTTAACCTTGTAACGAGCTTTGGGCTAGTGACTCCCAAAACAGTTAATTTATGGCACTATGTGTTAAGACACCCCTATAGACTTAATTGTTCGGATCTCATATGTCGAATAAAAGTGTCAATTTCCTTAAACTTTCTATTTAACCCATGCAAAGAGCTTTGGGCTAGTGACTCCTAACCGGCGTAACACACACGTATAACGCAAGCGCACGTATCGTTCAAGAGTATAGTATAAAAATATCGATCCCACGAGGACTTAATTCCTACTATTGTTATTAATTGTTGATACAATTTATTTACAAATATCTAATTGAGGAGAAGGGAATTGATTGCTTGAATGATTTGATTTGTAGATTTGCTAAATAAATAAAAAGATAAAAAGACAAAAGAAAATACTAAGGAAAATAAAAGACTCAAAGATCTAGGGTTGTGAATCATTCTAATATCTTTTAAAAGATGAAGTGATTATTTTGTTTGTGTAATAAATCAGTTTACTAACCTGGAACATGAATTTATGTGAAAGCATCTGTCGATGGTCAGACCAAATACCCAGTTTAATCCAATTGAACCATATGTCTATGTCAACCAAATTATCTGGATTTATTAAGTTTAAGTTCTAATTATGGCTACCCCCGCCCAACAGGTATATGTCTATCCTGTAAGGAAATCTATTAAAGGGTTATCTATCCTCAATGAAGATCGTGGGCTATTAAGTCAAAGATTGAAACCTAAAATCCCTATGTCTAGTTCATTTTAGATTTACCACATTTCTTATTGGTGATCAAACAACAAGAAGCATTTAAGACTTAATAAGTAAACCTTTAAATTACTCAAATTATAAAATAACCTCTTATAAACCGGTGATATTAGATTTCATCACAACCTAGAAAACTAACTTAGTTATAACACATAGTTAGTACAAATAAAAAAAAAACATAAAAATTACTAAAAAGTAATGCAGAAAAAAATAAAATGCTAAGGTAAAAGGAATTAACTTCTACTATTTACTATTTAGATATCTCCCATAAAATAATATATAATCTTGTGATATTTTAAACCAACCGTCTAGAATGGCGGTATCCTGATTAAGTCAAATTCAAATATACCAGCCATAAGGCGGAACAAAAATATAAACTTAAACCAACCGTCCAGTATGACGGTATCCTCATTAAGTCAGGTTTAACCAATTTAAATTGAATAACCAATCGTCCAGAATGGCGGTATCCTTTATTAAGTCAGGTTTTAAATAGTTTATATTATATTTTAAGGGAGATTAATCTAAATAGCAAAAGTAAAAGTATTACCTTATTACCTCAGCATAGAGAAGTTACCCACTCATAGATGGATATAATTACTACTACAAAGTGTAAATAAAACTGAATATAAGAAGAAAATAAGAAGAACTCTCTTTTATTTATAAGGATTTCAGAGGATGAGGTACATTGAAACTAAGAAATTCAAAATCTTTTATAGGCAAAAAAAATCTAATTTTTTATTATTATTTTTCTGATTTTTATTTTATTATTTTTTTTTTTGATCGCTAATTTTTCGACACGTGGCATGGTGGCTAAAAAAAATGGCTCGTTGAATTTTTGACACGTGGCATGCGGTGTAATTACCAAAATACCCTCGGTGTCGGGACGCCCAAAATTACCAAAATACCTTTTTACCAAATTTCACAGTTTTGCTCCAAATCACCTCCAGAATGTCCTGAAACTTTATTTTGGTGTTGGGATGCCCAAAATTACCAAAATACCCTTTGTGTCGGGACGCCCAAAATTACCAAAATACCTTTGTTTGTTTTTTTGTCTGTTTTAGCCCCAATTCATCTCCAATGCTTTCCAAACTTTATTTATTTACAAAATAACACAACATACATCAAAACGTTCATAAAACTCAAAAAACTATACAAAATATTAAGTTAAATGAGTGGGAAATAGTGATACATTTATCACTCATCAACTCTCTCAGACCAGTGGCATTAGGGTACTAAGTATTAAAACACTCATACGAACTTAATTGCTCGAGTTAGAGAGGTTATGAATCGAACTTATTCACATATTTTTTTTATATTAAAACAACTCAAGTTCTAGCGTTTTACGTGAATAATCATTGCTTGCTGAGGCGGATGTCCGGTTACTAAGTAAAAGCTTGATTATTATCATTTTTTTATAAAATAACTCAAGGTCTATAACCATTTTACGCGAACAACCAATGTTTGCTGAGGTAAAATATATGGTTACTAAGTAAAAGATTGGTTAGTTTTTTTTGAATAAAAACATAAATTTCACTGCCTTTAGGTGCTACCTCTAACAAACTAGAGAACTAGATATTATAAAATTTTCACTTACAACCCACGATCATATGTTATTGTGTATGTTGATAATACATGTCAAAAGAGCATATGAAGATAAAATTTAATCAATATTATGGAGAATTCATAAATTTAAATGATTAAAAAGAAATGAATAAAATTTCTACTTGTGGGGAGCAACCCACGCATTTATTTTTTGTCTTGTTTACTTTTTTATTGTGTGCTATTTACGTGTTTATTAGTTTTCATGTGTATTTATACAGGTACTAACGTAACTGACGCATCCCGAGCAACCAAATTTCAACCAGCAGGAGCTTGATCAACTCCATGTACGGTACTGTTGTTCCTCACTCTTGTTTCTTTATGTTTATCTTACATTGAGGACAATGCAAGTTTTAATTTAGGGGGTGTGTGGATGTTGGTAATAGTTCTTACTATTTTTTTAATAGTTCCAGCTATTTTTATAAAAAAAAATAAATTTAAAAATTGTTGAGGAAAATGATTATCTTACATTGGACGCTTGTTATATTTCATCTGGTTGAGTTAGTCCTGGGCTCTTGAAAATGATTTTTAAGGAGTTTTCGAAATTATTTTTATTTACAACAAAAAGAATTTCATTGTGAGTTCTCAAAACGATTTTAAAGTGAATTGTTGATATTCTCTGTTTGATGATGTGTATGAATATTTGTTTGGAACCCATGTTTGTAAAGAATAGATGGTTAGAATAATTGTGGTTGCTGTCCCTTTTTTTTTTAACGAGGTGATGTATGTGTTGGGTTTCTAAGGCATTCCCAAGATCATATTTAAGCATAAAACATGTAAATACATAAAGAAGTATGGCGGAATCATACTTACAATGAACGGCTTGTGGATCCGTCAAATTTAAAATTTTCTTCTCCAAGTTTCGGCCAAGCTCCAATTTTGAAGAATAAATCCAAGCTCCAAGCTCCAAGCTTTTTCCTTGATTCCAAGCTATTAGGATGGTTTCCCTATCACCTTGGATGATTCCTTGATGTGCTAGCAACTTAGAAAATTTGCTACAAATCTTCTAAATCTTCCTGCAAGTCTCGGCGGCAATGAGAAGCAAAGAGACGAGAGAGAATTTTTGGTTGAAACCGTGAGAGAGAGAGTGATATGTGTGAATTAATTTGATTTCAAAAATCAAAAGAAAGATATACCAAATGTTTGGTATATGTCTTTCAATCATTACACACAAAAAATGTGTTACACAAGTCACCATAATTCTTTCACCAAAACCCATCACAAAAAGCAACTTAAGGTGAAAAGTGATGTGACAAGTGATGTGACATGTGGGCCCCACTTGATTCAAAATCTGAGTAGGCCCGCGACACATCTCGGGCTCGGGTTCGCTAATTCCAAATTAACGAATTTTCCGTTGCGACGTAATTAAATCAAATTTAATTAAATAATCATGCCGAGCAAAATTACTATTCACGTCGCTAGCGAATTAATTCTAAATTAATTCGTTTGCCCAAATTAAAATCCAATTTTAATTCCGCGCGTCGAAATCTAATTTCGTTTAATATATCGAATATATTATTTTATCGATTAATTCCAAATTAATCGTTCTCTCTCTTCTAATAGTATTTTATCCTAGATAAAATCTCTCCGTAATTAATCCCAGATTAATTATGCTCGAATCATACGTCATCGGTGAATCTTCGGGAAGCGACCCAAGAGATCCCTGGATATGTTGGCAGTAAATCTGGTCGTCGGACTATCCGAACACGCACGTACCTCGTACTACGTTTTTACCGATTTACGAGACATGGTTGGCTTCTAGCAAAGCACCGTGCCTACCCAATTCTCCAGAAATATTCTTAATGGAATATATAATATATATCAGGTGTAGTAAACATAGTATTACGTATTACGATCCAGTATCGGATGTCACATGCAAGGCCTGAGGCTGGAATAGTGTCTGCCCCGTATGAAGCATATATCGGATTACAAGCAACTAGTCTCTTTAATCGGATAATCATGACCATGTCATATTATCCCAATGGTTGCAACCAATTTAGAGTACCATTTATGTATCCATGCGTGATCATTATCTCCATATGACTGAAGTGATACTTTCATCTTGACATCACACCCAATACACTATGATTCTCAATAAACCCAGAAGAGGCGTACACAGAACCTGTTAAAGTCATGGAAGACCAAAACCAAAGCGTATTGATTGTCGCAAGTACTAGCGATGCAAGTCTCAGGTTAAGACCAAATACACCTACCCTGATGCGGATTCCTATAGACACATAATCATACTACCAATGGGATTTCGCGGGGTCTATCTAGAGCGAATCTGTTTCCGTACCATCGGTAAACACAACCTCATATTGCCCTTGCATAAGTATCCAATACTTAAATATATGAGAACTATGCCGTTACGCTTCCATAACACGCACGAGTGCAATACTAGTCTATTCCGCATTATCGATGTCCAGTCTCGATAATACTACGACTAGGGATATTTAATGATTAAACCTTTATGGATTGATACTGTCTCATATCTTATAATCTAGAACTAATCATAAGGACTTTTATCATTTATATATATTTAAGTAATCAAATTACAAAATGATAAAATGCAATTTCCATTGCTACATAATTAATTTGTACAAAAACCATAATGTCTTTTACAAATAGTGACGCTATGGGTCATAATTGTCTAACAATCTCCCACTTTGCCTATAGCCAGTCACTCACGCATGGAATACCTGAACTATGTACATGTTGCTCAAACTTTTACTGAGGAATATCTTTCGTCAGCGGATCTGCAATGTTGTCCTCTGATGCGACCTTCTTGATCTTCACATCGCCACGATGTATGATCTCACGAATCAGATGGAAACGTCGAAAAACTTGCTTGGATCGTTGATGAGACCGCGGTTCCTTAGCCTGTGCTATAGCCCCGTTATTGTCACAATACAATGGAATGGGCTCAGCTGCTAACGGAACTACTCCTAATCCAATTAGGAATTTACGGATCCAAACTGCCTCTTTTGCTGCTTCAGCTGCAGCAATATACTCCGCTTCTGTTGTTGAATCGGCAACAGTCTATTGCTTGGAAGATTTCCAGCTTACTGCTCTGTTATTCAAACAAAATATGTACCCGGATTGTGACTTGCAGTCATCTTTATCGGTTTGGAAACTTGCATCGGTATACCCAGTAACCTCAAGTTCTCAATCTCCATAGATTAAGAAAGCATCTTTAGTTCGTCTAAGATACTTAAGGATATTCTTAACCGCCATCCAGTGACTATCACCTGGATCGGCCTGATAGTGACTACACATGCTCAAAGCATACGAAACATCAGGTCACGTACATATCATGGCATACATGATGATCCGACTGCCGAGGAGAACGGTATCCGACTAATGTTGTCTCTCTCATCTTGAGTTTTAGGACACATGTCCTTAGATAGAGTGACGCCATGTGACACTGGCAACATTCCCCTCTTGGACTGATCCATGTTGAATCTCTTCAACACTTTGTCAATGTACGTACTCTGGGAGAGTCCAAGCAGCTTTCTAGATCTATCCCGGTAGATCTTTATTCCTAGAATGAAGGCTGCTTCTCTCAGATCCTTCATGAAGAATTTTAATGAAAGCCAAGCTTTCACCGATGTTAACATGGGAATGTCATTGCCAATAAGCAATACATCATCAACGTAAAGGACAATGAATGTCAGTGCGCTCCCACTAACCTTCTTATATACACAAGGATCATCTTCGTTTTGAACGAAATCATATTCTTTTATGATCTCATCAAAACGTTGGTTCCAAGAACGCGATGTTTGCTTCAATCCATAAATGGATCGATTTAACTTACAAACCTTGTTTTCAAGTCTTGGTACGACAAAATCGTCAGACTGTTGCATATAAACATCCTCCAAAAGGTTTCAGTTAAGGAAAGCGGTTTTGACGTCCATCTGCCATATCTCGTAATCGAAATGTGCAACAATAGTAAGCATTATCCGAATGGATTTAATCATGGCAACAGGTGAAAAAGTTTCATCGTAATCGACACCATGTCGTTGTCGATACCCTTTCGCTACAAGCATAGCTTTGTACGTTTGTATGTTGCCATCCATGTCGGTCTTCCTCTTAAAGACCCATTTGCAACCAATAGGCTTTACGCCTTCTGGTTCATAAACCAGTGTCCAAACTTGGTTGGTGTACATGGAATCCATTTCGGAATTCATGGCTTCTTACCATAAATCGGAGTCGATACCTTGTATCGCTTCCTCATACGTAGCCGGCTCGTCTTCCTCAATAAGATTGATATCCACATGAGGTGAGATCAGAAACCCATACCTCTCAGGTTGTTTTCTGACTCTCTCCGACCTACGCGGTCCTTGTGTATTCGAAGATTGTGGTACAGTCTCATCCCTGATGGACTGTTCATGTTTCGTTAAGGATTCTGTGCCAGGAACAGTATCACTCTGATTTTCATCGAGTTCTACTTTCCTCTCACTTAACACTGCATTTAGGAATTCCTTCTCAAGGAAAACCGCATGTAGAGCAACAAAATTTTTTTTCTCTTATAGGTGATAGAAGTAATATCCTTTGGTTTCCCTAGGATATCCTACAAATAGGCATTTATCTGATTTGGGTTCTAGTTTGGTACCTTCCAAACGTTTGACGTATGCCCAGCAACCCCAAATCTTCAGGAATGAGAAACTCGGTTTCTTTCCTGTCAATATTTCATACGGAGTCTGTTGAACAGACTTTGACGAAACCTTATTCAAAATAAGTATTGCACTGTTTAATTCATATCCCCAGAAGGAATTAGGTAGCTCTGTGCGACACATCATAGACCTTACCATGTCTAACAAAGTTCGGTTTCTCCGTTTGGACACACCGTTTAATTCCAGTGTTTCTGGAGGAGTCCACTGTGAAAGAATACCATATTCTTTCAAGTAATCAAGAAACTCATTGCTCAAGTATTCGCCATCACGGTCCGACCGTAATGTCTTAATACTTTTGCCGGTCTGTTTTTCTACTTCGTGTCGAAACTCTTTGAATTTCTCAAAAGTTTCCGACTTGTGTCTCATAAGATACACATAATCATAACGCGATGCATCATCCGTAAAGGTTACGAAGTATTCATATCCACCTCTAGCCTGGCTAGACATGGGCCCACAAACGTCACTATGAACAATGGCTAACAGTTCAGTGGCACGTACACCTTTACCGCTAAAAGGTGATTTAGGCATCTTGCCTAATAAACAAGATTTGAAGATGTCATATGAATTGGATCAAATCCGTCCAAGTACCCACTATTCGAAAGTGTGGATATACGTGTCTTGTTTATGTGTCCCAGACGACAATGCCACATATAAGTTTCATCTTTGTTACTTACTTTAAGCCTTGTGTTTGTTACATTATATGTTTGAGATTGATTCATATTCAAAATATATAGACCATTATTACATCAGCAGTGCAAATTTCCATATCATTTTTATATCATAAACACCCAGTGTTTCTAAATACAAAGTGTACCCACATTGGGCTAACATAAATATAGAAATAATATTCCTAGTCAAACTAGGTACATAATAACAGTTTGTAATTTAAGTCAATGCCCCGAGGGCAGTTCCAAAACAAAAGTGCCAACGGCCAAAACGACGACCTGTGTACCATTTCCAACGCGGAGGTCAATCTCTCCTGAGGCCAGTCTCCTACTAATCTGCAGATCCTGCACATAGTACATATATGAGTTCCACAACCAGAATCAAAAATCCAATTTTTAAAACTAGTAGTAGACATGTTTATTTCTATAACAAACATGGTGCTCAACAGACGTACCCTCTAACATGCGAGCGCGGAAGACCTTCTTCTGCAACTCGTATCTTTGCGATCTAAGATTAGATCGGTGAAGATCGTGCAACTTCGCCATCATCTCATAGGGATCCAACCTCTTGTTTTGATGACAGAATTGAGGAGTCATAGCGGCAAGCATTATCGATTGAGCAGTCTCATTGTCATCACTATGAGTCTTCCAAAGCTCTAGCTCAAGCGACTGATCAGGTCGGGGCTTAGGCCCAAGAGGTCGCTCTATAGTGTAGAGTAACTTTTAGGATCCCAGAACAATTCTGAGATTTATATCTCAGGCCTGAAAGTTTGTGTCATTAGAGACGTTGTCGCCCATGACAATATCCCTAATGCTTAACTTTCCTGTCATCTTAATCGTAATAGTCCAACTATTCGATTAACGATGTATGGTTACAGTCTAACTGTTACAAGAAAAATAATAATATATTAGTCCAACTAATAAAAGCAATTGACGAAATAATTTGAAAGCGCGTAAAGCTAAGTATTTGAACGAAATTGCAAATTCAATACTAGCCTCCCACTATTTTTCGGCGAGCCTCTAACCCTCTGTTGAGTACTCGGGAAACCTAGTTTCCTAGTGGGCTAGGATCCCGTTAAATAACACACAACCTTGACTTTGGCCAACAAGCTGTATGATATTTAACTAGGTAGATCTCTAAGATCAATTGGATCTCATCCAATTCCTAGATCCGGTATGTGGACCTCCAAGTCCGAAACATATATACAATATATATGCCAATATATCCAATATATTTTCCTAAACTTTTTCCTCTGAATCAGCTAAGCATTGGCTTTGGCACAACAAGCTTAATGATTCCAGTTAAGCGGGACCCATTGACTTTGGAAAGCTTCGTAATCGATGTCGATGGACAATAAGTGATCTTGACTTTGGCCAACAAATCACAACTTGGACAAGACACACGATATGGAACAAAGCCTTCATGATTCAAACACATCCGCGATGGACAAAGATCTTGACTTTGGCCAACAAACCAGTGCCAATCTTGGATCTTGAGTAAGAATCACTTATGGAAGGAAAAACGCTTAATATTTATTGAGGGTTTTTCGCGTAATTGGTAACCAATTTATTATCTTTGTTAGGTCTCATCATACACCCTTAAGCATGCATTCTAAAAGCATAATAAGGCGGGAAAATAAATTAATAACGATATGCGGATGGATATCTCACAGATTGTTCCTAGAATAAATCACTCCATTTCATCTCCCCGACTAGCACTATTCTTACTTCTACCCAATTACATAATACAATGAAAGAAACCTCATTAACATTGATGGGAATTAGGTGAGAAGAGAATTACAAAGAATCAAGAGAGATAAAGCTGGACACGCATGTCCAATTTAATAAATTCTAAATTTACATCAATTTCCAAAATTGCCCTTCCCTTCTAATATCCATCTGATATACGTTATTCATTCAACACATCCATGTATTCACACATCTAATCCAATTAATTAATCTTGAATAAAGTGATCATCCAATGTTCAAACAACGATTTGATTTTGCTTGAGTCCAACTCGTTTGAGAATAAGTACTCAAAGTACGAATTCTTGAATTATATCGAACTACAATTTAATCTAATTTAATTCGTATTCAATACTAATTCCATATTTAATTCTAAATTAAATAACTACATTTTTTAATGTGCCTTTACGACTTAGATTCCACATCTAATCTAAATGGGTCTCAAAGCCCAATTAACATCCAATGTTATTTAATTAAAGTCAAATGGGCTTTCAATTAATTTCTTAAGGCATGGACTTTGGTCAATATTGGTCAAAACCAAAAACCAAAGCCCAATTAAGGAATCACCATATTTGCCAAGAAACCAATTAGGCCCATTAGGCCCAATTAAACATTAAAAGGTCCATTAGTTATATTTGGACTTAATGGAGTGGTTTAGGCCCAATTTGGATCCAATCCAATTGACCCAAACCAACTTGGCCCAACCAAGCAATTTGGCCCAAATACAACATTTAAAGCCCAATTCTAAATTAAGCCCAACTAATTAATTTCAAAATTCAAATTTCATAATTTAATTATTAAAGTGTTTAGCCATGATTAATCTTTTAAATTAACATTTCCAAAATATTAATCTAATCCATTAATCATGCATTAATTTGTTCAACACATGTCCAACATTTTGAAACAAAAAATCATCTCATTCCATGCTATATCACTCACGGCATTGGTGGGTTTTAATATCCGATTTCGTTTTCAATCCGATTGAATTACAAATCAACATTTCCCAAGTCTTTAAACTCATCCAATGATCAAAAGAACAAAAAATACCATGAGTTAGGGCAACATTCATATTCGGCCAAGCCAAGATTTGAGCCAAAAATTGATCCAATCAACTTTTCATAAAATTGATTATATATAACTCCAAGTCATCCATATACAAGCATGCTCAAACAATCAATTTGGTTAAATCATGCTCAAAACCAATTTACCCAAATTTTACCCTAACCTTTTCATGTTCAAATTAGGCTCTGATACCATTGTTGGGTTTCTAAGGCATTCCCAAGATCATATTTAAGCATAAAACATGTGAATACACAAAGAAGTATGACGAAATCATATATACAATGAACGGCTTATGGATGCGTCAAATTTAAAATTTTCTTCTCCAAGTTTCGGCCAAGCTCAAATTTTGAAGATGAAATCCAAGCTCCAAGCTCCAAGCTTTTTCCTTTGATTCCAAGCTATTGGGATGGTTTCCCTATCACCTTGGATGATTCCTTGATGTGCTAGCAACTTTAGAAAATTTGCCACAAATCTTCTAAATCTTCCTTGCAAGTCTCGGCAATGAGAAGCAAAGAGAGGGAGAGAATTTTTGGTTGAAACCGCGAGAGAGAGAGAGTGATATGTGTTAATTAATTTTGATTTCAAAAATCAAAAGAAAGATATACCAAATGTTTGGTATATGTCTTTCAATCATTACACACAAAATGTGTTACACAAATCACCATAATTCTTTCACCAAAACCCATCACCAAAAAGCAACTTAAGGTGACAAGTGATGTGACAAGTGATGTGACATGTGGGCCCTTGATTCAAAATCCGAGTGGGCCCGCGACACATCCCGGGCTCGGGTTCGCTAATTCTGAATTAACAAATTTTCCGTTGCGACGTAATTAAATCAAATTTAATTAAATAATCATGCCTAGTAAAATTACTATTCACGTCGCTAGCGAATTAATTCTAAATTAATTCGTTTGCCCAAATTAAAATCCAATTTTAATCCGCGTCGAAATCTAATTTCGTTTAATATATCGAATATATTATTTTATCGATTAATTCCAAATTAATCGTTCTCTCTCTTCTAATAGTATTTTATCCTAGATAAAATCTCTCCGTAATTAATCCCAGATTAATTATGCTCGAATCATACGTCATCGGTGAATCTTCGGGAAGCGACCCAAGATCACTGGATATGTTGGCAGTAAATCCGGTCGTCGGACTATTCGAACACGCACGTACCTCGTACTACGTTTTTACCGATTTACGAGACATGGTTGGCTTCTAGCAAAGCAACGTGCCTACCCAATTCTCCAGAAATATTCTTAATGGAATATATAATCTATATCAGGCGTAGTATACATAGTATTGCGTATTACGATCCAGTATCGGATGTCACATGCAAGGCCTGGGGCTGGAATAGTGTCTGCCCCGTACGAAGCATATATCATATTACAAGCAACTAGTCTCTTTAATCGGATAATCATGACCATGTCATATTATCCCGATGGTTGCAAACAATTTAGAGTACCAGTTCTGTATCCATGTGTGATCATCATCTCCATATGACTGAAGTGATACTTCCATCTTGATATCACACCCAATACACTACGATTCTCAATAAACCCAGAAGAGGCGTACACAGAACCTGTTAAAGTCCTGGACGTCCAAAACCAAAGCGTATTGATTGTCGCAAGTACTAGCGATGCAAGTCTCAGGTTAAGACCAAATACACATACCATGATGCGGATTCCCATAGACACATAATCATACTACCAATGGGATTTCGCGGGGTCTATCTAGAGCAAATCTGTTTCCGTACCATCGGTAAACACAACCTCATATTGCCCTTGCATAAGTATCCAATACTTAAATATATGAGAACTATGCCGTTACGCTTCCATAACACGCACGAGTGCAATACTAGTCTATTCCGCATTATCGATGTCCAGTCTCGTTAATACTACGACTAGAGATATTTAATGATTAAACCTTTATGGATTATTTGTCTTATATCTTATAATCTGGAACTATCATAAAGACTTTTATCATTTATATATATTTAAGTAATCAAATTACAAAATGATAAAATGCAATTTCTATTGCTACATAATTAATTTGTACAAAAACCATAATGTCTTTTACAAATAGTGACGCTATGGGTCATAATTATCTAACAGTATGAAATTTGCTTGTATCAAGAATTGTATTTGTATATATTGTGTGCGTGCGCCCGCGTGCATAGATATTGGTTGATGATTTGAAGGACATAAGGCAACTCATATTTAGGTCATAATTTAGTCTTGTATTCTTGAGCATTTCGATGGCACGTATGTTGCTATTGCCAGTTATACAGTCTTATACATTTGGATAGATGTTTATAGAAGTGTTAGCATTGTAAACATTATCTAGTTTATGTGACAGTAAGTGAGAGACCTAAGAATCAATATAAGCTAAGTTTTTTGAAATTGTACAAATATGTATATACGTAAAGATTTGAATATGTATGATTGGATATGTATGGGTGTAAGACAATAAAATGAGACGTATATAATTAGTAAATAATAGACGTAAGAGTTAATATATGTGATGTTCTTATGATTGTAGAGGCATATGTGGATATGATATGGTTTTGATATATGATCAAAAGAGTACATGAATACTTGATAATTGGGAATAATTTTGCATATATGCATCTACAGATAAGTTTAAGAGTTTTGATTATGTATGGATAGTTGGTAAAGGTTGAATGAAAGATTAAAGGATTAGTAGAATGAGGACAAGAAAGGTTTCAGTAATATATTATATGATAGTTAACATATGTTTAATATATTAATGTTATAACATATTTGACGTGTGCACTTTTATTATGCATGGTTACTTATTAGGCTTCCAACTGACACCAAATCAGTTTGTTAATTTTACAGGATAACAACCTGGTTGATCAGCCATTTCAGCTTCGGATACCATGCTCGAGGTTCCGGATCACCCGAGTTGCAGTTAGTCACCCTAAGTTTTGATTATATCATGAATAAATGATGAAGTCTCAATTTGTTATATGTATGTATGTGATGTGTCGCGCACATAAGTCTATATGTGTAACTATAATGATTTCAGTATGAATAATTTGGACATGGAGCATATATTGATTTTAGTAAGTCAATTATTCATTTTTCAATTGCATTCCAAGATAGCATATTCATTGTAGATTGTATGAGTTTTAAATTCTTCATGTCTGTTAATTTGAGACTCATGGAGATGAGTAAATCTTTGGTGCAACAGTGGTATGGATGACGTGATACCACCAATCATTAAAAAATAACATATTAACAAATAATTAATTTTCTTCCTATTTTTTAGTTGTTTTTTGATTTTTAGCACGCGTGTCAAAGGATGGTTGACCTGTTGCATGGATGACGTGGTACCACTGTTGCACCAAAGATTTTCTCCATGGAGATGGTTTCCATAACATCCTAATTCGAATAGGATATTAAAGCTAAGAGATAACGGGGGCCCACTCTCCTTTGGACTTTTTGGGTTGTTCAGCTGGCAAGTAAGCCAATGTATGGGACAAATCTTTACGTTCATTCATGCATGTATTGACTAACTTCATAATTTTCATCCACCGTGACATGTCACCATCGACGTTAATTCCTTCCCTGCCGGTGGTGGTCACATCATTAATCCCCTTATCTGTTGAAATATTGCCGACCTATCACATCATAAATTTTAAGTTGAATAAAATTTATGGCTGCTTTAGGTTTTTATAAAAAATAACTAATAAATTAGAATTTAAGACTTGACAATTAAATCATAATATTATACTGCTAAGCCATATCCCACAACGATAATTTTATATAATATGTAAGAGATTCAGGATAATATTTTATTCTATTTACATTATCTGTATTGAAATTGAGAAATCTTGACTCTGATCGATTGCCAACCTCAAAGGTTTTTCACATTTATTTTCCGTCTTTTTACCGAGTATCAAATAACGAAATTAGTAGGGGTCAAATCAATATTTTTATTTTTATTTTATAATTCTTAATTAGCATTCATTGATAATAAAAATGGAATTTTACTTCTCCCCATCCCCTGACACCACACCCCCCGCCCCCTTCAAAAAATAGAAATTTTCCGTCATCTTCATTGACTATCGAACTATTTTTTTAAATAAATGATAAAATATATTGAGACAAGAGAGAGATTAAATTTTTTTAGTATATGAGAAATAGAGATTAGAGGAGATGAATAATAAATAAGGTGATTTGTTTAAATATTATAAATAAAAATGTATTAATGTTGATAGTATTAAAAATATTGAAAGTGATCATCTAAAATTTATTAATGGTATGTATTTAAATGTTTGTATCTCATATATTTTTTTTTTATCATTGTATCTCTTACAAACTTTTAATATAAAAATGATTATAAGAAATTTAAGAGAGTAATTCTTTTTATTGTTTTTTAAAAAATACAAAGATAAGCCCCTCTTAAACCCAAGTTGGTCCGTCTCTGCGCCCCTATTAACCATTTATTAAATTTTTATACCCAATTCACAATAATAAGAAGAAGAAGAAGTTGGGCTCTGCTCACCCCTATTTTTTTTAAAAGAAAAAATCATCAAAAATCATGTTCATGTTAAATAAAATTTTAGTTTCAAATTATAATTGAGTTTGAGATAAATTATTAATCGATCGATCATTCGTATCAGATTATATCAAGATAAAATGTATTTTATGAATATTTTCACACTCCAAATAAGATTTGATATGAAACCTAATGTTCATGATTGTTATCATATAAATTTTTTTAACAATATTAAAAAAAAAATAGGAAAAAAGGACAAAAATATGGTACAGCACATCTACATCAAGAATGATATAGATCCTGATCAAAATCTCAGAAGATAATGTTAATTTTTAAGGGGAAGATTCGGTCGTCAATCAGATGGTCCCAGTTACAGCTTTATACATTGTTTTGATTTTCCCACATGGGAGACCGCTGTTGCCTCAGGTGACCAGCCAATGAGCGGTTGCCATGTGTGAGTTAAAGCTTTGAGTTCACGTGTGAGAAGGTAATAATAGAGAAAGCGACAACAACGGTATAAATTAATCGAATCAAAATATAATCAATTCATTTATTAAATTATTCATAATATCAATTTTATTATTCCATTCATATAATAAATGAATGTTAAATAAATATTTACTTATTCTTCACATGATTAGATAACATAAATTACTTAATTCTTCATAAAAACACACATATATATATATATATAATACATAATTAATGAATTTATTAAAAATAACCTACTATTATTTTTCGTGTGATAATTGACAATAACTACTTGAATTTAATTAAAAATAACAAAAATTAACAAACTGAAATAAATAAATAATTCATTTATTAAATGAATTAAATCAAATTAATATATTTAATAAACGAATTAATTTTTCTAAAGTCATGGCTCTAATATCAATCCAACCAACAGCAGTTTTTGAGCCGAGTCAGCCGACACCTTATAAACAGGTCGAGAGAATTTTTGCAGAGATAACGCGGGAAGAGAACTGCAACGTATTAAATGCAACTTTGACATTCTTGTGAGAGGGTATTGTGTGCGATGGACCACATGGTTAGAAAGTGACAGCCGGGGGGCAATTGTGGGGCCCATCAAATTTTTAATCCAAACCATCTTGTTGATTAAGTTTGGATCTAAATGAGAACAAATAGGGGTGGCAAAACGAATAAACGAATCGAATTTGTGACGAATATTAAACGAATCGAATCGTAATGCACTAAATTCGAATTCGATTCGTTTATTAAACGAATCCTGATATTAGGATTCGAATTCGATTCGTTTAATAAACGAATATTCGTATTCAATTCGTTTATTCGTTTAAATAAAATTAAACGGATCGAATTGAATTCGATTCTTTTAATAAACGAATATTCGTATTCGATTAGTTTAATGAAAATTAAATACAAAATCAGTGGAATATTCATTGTTCTAGATTAAAAATTCTTACAACAAGCATGTTAATTTTTATAGATTAAAAATCCTTAAATAAGCTCTTTAATCATTATAATTTGGTAAGAAAAATGATGAATCCAGAAACATTATTTTTGAAACAAACAAACAAATATTCGGTGAATCAATACTCGAAACCAAAACTATGAAATCTGATGATTGGTTTTCGACTGCTCTAAACGGAGCTGCTGGTGTCGTTTTGAATCAAGGGTTTCTGGATTCTGCTGGTGTCGTTGCTGGAGTCGCTGTTTGCCGAGATTCATGCGGAGGAGAGTGTCAAGGTGCAAGAGCAATTTGGGTAGATGAATATTAGTGGTGGTGGGCGAAAGCTGCAACAAGAAGATGGGTTTGTGGTATTGCCGTGGGGAGAAACTCAGAAAAGAAGAGGCGGCTTAGTGAGATTTGAGAGAAAGTTTTAGGTTTAGGTTTAAAATTTTTCTTTATATAGTTAATTTTTTAGGTTATAAGTATGTAATTACTAAAATATCATTCTTCTTAAATACTTTAGTATAAAAATTACAATGATTAATTTGTAATATAATTAAACAGATATTAAACGAATCGAATTCATATTCGATTCGTTTATGATTCGTTTAATAAACGAATTCTAAATGAATAAACGAATTGATAAGTTCAAATTCAAAATCGATTCGTTTAATAAACGAATTGAATCGAATTGACCCATTTATTAAACGAATCCATTTTTTCAAACCCATATTCGCTTTAAAGCGAATCGAATCGAACGAATAAATGAATCCTGACCCAAATTGCCACCTCTAAGAACAAACACTACCAAGGACAGGGAGGGAAATGGGGCAGGTTAAAAAAATTCTAAAGGGTCAGTTTACTTTAGTAACAGCCAGTCAATGTAAAAAATGTTTTATTTAAACAGAGATATAATATATAAGCATATAGTTATCTGTCACGCGGCTAAATTTCAACCTCAAAGACATTAAATTCACCCAACTTAGTCAGTCTTCCCTTTACGCACCCACGCACTTCACAAGCAGCAAGCCAACAATGTTCACACACCCTCGCAGCAAGCACACAAGCAACACAAACATCAAGTAAATACAAGACACACAAAACTTTACGGGCAAACACGCCCAACTTTTTTCTTTACTCACCAAAGTAATTATAAGGAACCGGGCTTACAAAGAACTAACAATCATGTGCACCTATGCACCCCACTGTTATCTATGCTCACTTGCTCTCGTGCTCCTTTGCATGTTCTTTACAAACACAATATATACTAACGGCAGTTACACCTCAACCGTTCTAGGGTGTGCTGGCCCAATGGGCATCAGCCAACAAATACACACACAACAGTTAAATCCTAACTGCTAGAAGAATGCATGACACCTAAGGAATTATCCACACACACAAGCCCACGAATTCCCCACATGTTTCCCAACTTACAACCCACATAGTAGTTACCAGTAGTTACCCTGCAACTACCCCATGTGTGTTGCATGTGAAGCCAACTCCCTTACATGTGCACGGCAACTACCTTGCCCAAGGCAACATCAAATTTTCATGGACAGCACCAACTGCCCATATGTGTCAGTGAAACTTCTCTTAAGACAGCACCAACTGCCCACACACAGAGCTCACCAAAGCCATGCGCATCTTGCGAGTGCTTGGCTGCCGCTAACGCCACTGGTTCCCCATTTTTCTCGAGCAACCAGACTAAAGTGCTAACAAACCACCCCCACCTGAACTAGACGACGCCCTCGTCGCAACTGAGTCAAGATAGGCCTGAACTACCCTCTCAAACTGCCACAAAGTAGTGTTCCGTTCCCAAGTTGCATCTTCCTCTGCTCAACCTTTCCACTGAACCAAGAAATCTGTCCGCCGATTCTTCTGACTCTGCCCCATCACCATGTGATCCAATATCTTCTAAATTTTCTTGTCAAAATGTTTCCGAATTATTGGCGGAGCTCGACTCTTCTGAATCCGACTCTCATCCTTGTCTTCATGGAAGGGCTTCAAGAAGCTCACGTGAAATGTAGGATGCACCTTGATCCTATCCGGCAACTTCAACCGATAATGCCGTAAGTATTCTTCCAGCAATCCATTCACCCTCTCCGTCAAATAAATCATCTGAGGATGATTTGTCGTAGAAAACTTCAAGTCTGACCCCATCAAGCCAAATAATTCAATCCAGAACCGACCCAAGAACCGTCCATCTCGATCACTCACTATGTCTTGCGGTAACCCAAAGTGTTTCACCACATCTTTGAAAAATAAGCGTGCAGTTTCCTCCACAGGGCACGCATCAGGCACTGCCATGAACACAACATACTTCGAGAATCGATTCACCACAACTAGAGTTGAACCATATCCTTGCACTTTCGAAAACCCACCAATGAAGTCCATAGAAATATTATTCTATGGTTGTTCCGGAATAGACAGAGGTTGTAGCATCCACGCCCCTCTCTTCCGCTCAGTTTTATCAAGCTGACACACTAGGCAAGATCTCACGTATGCCTCAATTTCATGTCCTATCTTTGGCCAAAACCAACTCCGAGCTAGAAATACTAATATTCTCTCAACACCAAGATGTCCCGCCCACGGGGTATTATTTGTCTCCCTCAATAATTCTATTCTTAGGTTCCCACAACTCGGTACAAAGGGCCTCCCCATTTGCCTAGAGCATACCAGCATCTACTCAATATTTTCGTACCTGCCCATCAGCAACACCCCTAATAATCCGAAGGTAAACAGGGTCAGAAGGTGATACCTTCTTGATTCGGTCAAGGAAGTCACTCTCCAAAACTGAGATTGATGCTACTGCCTCCACCAAAGCCTTGCGACTAAGAGCATCCGCAACTTGATTATGCCTACCAGGTCGATGCTCCCATTCAAAATCAAACTCAGCAGGCATCTCTTGCCACCGTGCTTGCTTATGACTCAACTTCTTCTGTGTCTTGAAGAAAGTGTTGGCAACATTATCCGTCATTATCATGAAGTGCGAACCCAACAAATAATATCGCCAAGTGTTTAGGCAGTGAACAATTGTCGTCATCTCATTCTCATGTGTTGAATACCGCTGCTTCGCATCCTTCAATTTTCTGCTTTCAAAGGCAACTGGATGAGAATTCTGCACCAACACACCCCCAATGGCCCGGTCAGAAGCATCAGTGTGCATCTCAAATGGTAATTCAAAATCCGACAATCGCAAAACAAGCTCCTTTACTACCACCCCCTTTAAATCCTCGAATGTCTCCTGGAATTGCACACTCCACAACCAACTCTGTTCCTTTTTAAGCAAAACAGTCAAGGGAGCCACACACTTAGAATACCCCTTGATGAATATATGGTAATAGTTAGCCAATCCCGAAAAAATGACCACAGTTCAGTAACTTTAAAAGGACTAGGCCAATCCCGAATGGCCTGGACGTTTCTTTCGTCCATGCGAACCAGCCCTTGACTCACCCAATGTCCAAGAAACATCACTTATTATTTAGCAAATTCATATTTTTCCATTTTAACATATAGTGCATGCTGCCTCAATTTCTCTGCCACCAATATCAAATGCATTAAATGATCAGAAAAATTCTCACTATATATAATAATGTGATCCAAATATAGAACCACAAAATGGTCCACAAACTCAAATAAAACATCATTCATTAAATTGTAGAAAGTAGCTAGTGCATTAGTAAGTTCAAAAGACATTACTAAGAACTCATATGATCCGCACATTGTCACAAATGTAGTTTTCCCCTCATCCCCTTCGACAATCCGTACTTACCAATATCCAGCCGGAAATCCAGCTTAGTGAAGTAGAACGCCTTGGAAAAATGATCAAACAAATTTGCCACCAACGGAATTGGATATTTATTCTTGATTGTAACCTTGTTCAAAGCCCGATAATCCACACACATCCACAAGGATCCATCTTGTTTTTTCTGGAACAAAATAGGTTCACCATATGAAGCTTTAGAGGGTTGGATCATTCCGACATTAAGCAACTCTCTCAATTGCTTGCACAATTCAACCAGTTCTGGAGGACTCTTCCTATAAGGTACTTGGGTAGGCGGCCTATCACCAGAGACCAGTTCTATCTTGTGGTCAGTATATCTTCGTGGAGGAAGAGACTACGGCAACTCCGGAATCATTTCATCCTTATATTCCATCAATAATTTCGCAACTAAATCAGACACTTCCATTGTCTTTCCCACTTTGACTTCTATGA
Organism: Zanthoxylum bungeanum; assembly: GCA_019454045.1. Classification (NCBI taxonomy): domain Eukaryota; kingdom Viridiplantae; phylum Streptophyta; class Magnoliopsida; order Sapindales; family Rutaceae; genus Zanthoxylum; species Zanthoxylum bungeanum. The sequence continues at coordinate 1,521 of SKCR01008386.1, read as the reverse complement.
GTGCCGATAAGTATGTTTCCTCTCTGTACTTCAACCTACTCTCAATCTGCAAGGTTGATACAAACTCTCGTTGTCCCTCAGCCCGTTTACTCCCGCACACTTTTCCAACAGCAGAGACAAAGCATGGTTGGTCCTCATCACCGATCAGAAGACCTGCCAAGTAAGGCATCACTATAACTTTGGCCTGGATGAAAAACTGATTCCCCAAAATCAACTCGAAATCATGCAAAGGTACTGCCATCACCGTACACGAACCATGCCACTGGCCAAGTTGTATAGTCACCCCCGCAAATGTGCCTTGAACTTGCTTCCCTATCGAGTTGACAACCTTAATGCTACTCCCTGATTTAGTCAATTCGAGGCCAAACTTCTCGGTAACTCCCACCGCAATAAAATTATGTGTAGCTTATCGGGTGAAATCACACACGTTACGCAAGCGCACGTATCGCTCAAGTAGTATAAAAATATTGATCCCACGATGACTTAATTCCTTTACTATTATTAATTATTGATGCTAAATGCTTACTAGTATCTAATTGAGGTTGGAAGAGATTGTTCGTTGGTTGAATATGGTTTTAACTAAATAAATAAAAATACAAAAATAAAACAAAGGAAATTAATAATAAAGAAAATATCTAGGGTTGTGAATCTACCCAATATTACTCTAATGATGAATTGATTCTCCTATACATATGTAATAAATCAGTTATTAACCTGAAACATGAAGATATGTAAAAGCCTCTATCGATGGTCAGATGCAAACACCCAAAGTAACCCAATTAAATATATATATATATATGTTAATTAAGAAACTCCGAATTCGTTAAGATCAAGTTCCAATTGTGGCTACCCACGTCTGACAGGTATGTCTATCCTGGAAGGAAATCTCTAAGGTGAGATTGTGAGCTATTGAATCTAAGGCTGAAACCTAAAATTCTTTCGTCAAGTTCATTTTAAGTTTACCACATCAATCTTATTGGTGATCAGGCAATAAGAAGCATTTAGGTTAAAATTCAATAAAGCCAAAGCATCACACATATTATAAAGAAAATCAATTATTAAACTTGTGAATATTGTGCTTCACCATTTCCCTAGATTAAAAATAAAATATTGAGGATAGATGATCCACCTTTAATATTTCAAATGTAGAAATCACACTTTATTATAATAGAGAAATCGTCAGTGTTGTCAAATTAATTAAGTCAGAAATGTCATAAAGGCAATGTTATTATTTGTCCATAAACCAGCCATATAGGCGGTAATCATCTGTCACCAAAAGTCTGACCATATAGGCGGTGTCACATTATGTCAAATAAATAAAACCAGCCATTAAAGCAGTATCAACATTAATCCATATAATTAAATTACAATTTACATATTATAAAATAAGTGATATTAATCTACCTTATCATATTAAAGGTTTTGGAAGAAAGTAAAAATACATAAAAAATTATTACTACTAAAAATAAAAATACGTAATTAAAATATAGAAAATAAACACACAAGATACAATCCGCAAGT
>SKCR01008385.1:0-23975 GCA_019454045.1 Zanthoxylum bungeanum | reverse complement strand
GGAGGGAGGCAGAAACATGAATTGCGAATTTGGTCCATCTTCGTTGCATCTCTACCGATCCATGTGAGTTTTTCCGCACCTCATTTGGTTGTATTCAACTCGTTTTTATGCATGATTTATGATCCTTGGGACTTGATTGAAACTCAACAATGGTATCAGAGCCATTTGTGCATAAAACGAATTTAGGGTTCTTGAGCAAAATTTGGGGCTTTTTGATTTAAGCATGATTTTGACAAATTGTTTGTTAAGAATGTTTGTATATGAATAACTTAGAGTTATATGTACTCAATTTGAAGAAAAATTAATTGGATTGATTTTCCCCAATTTGCTTATTATTGGCCAAAACTTTAATTTGGGTAAACTTGATTTTGAGCATGTTTAATGAAATTGGATGATTTAGAATGATATAAATGTTGTTTAATTGATGATTGTTAGATCAATTGATGAAAAAATGTTTGGAACAATTTTCCCCAATTTGCTTGTGATGGCCGAAAATATGAACCCTAATATTGTCTTGGATTTTTGATTTTTTGTTCATTGGATGACTTGGAAATCATTTAGGGATGTTGAATTTATGTTTGATTGGGTTCAATTGGATTGAATTTGATTTGGGCATTTTTTCCCCTTATGGCCGAGACTTTAGCATGTGTTTATTGGGTTTGATTTTGATCAAATTATGTTGGACATGATTAATTGATGATAAGCATGATTAATTGGACAAATTTGATGTTTTGGAAACTTTGATTTGAGTAATTAATAATGTTATACACTTTAGGTAATTTAATTGGAAAATTTGGAATTTTTGAAATTAAATTATTGGGCCTTAAAATTGGATTTGGGCTTTTAAAGTTGTTATTGGGTTTATTGGATTTGGGCTTTTAAAGTTGTTATTGGATTTGGGCCTTAAAATATGCAATCAGTTCCTTCATGTCTACTTTGTCCAAACGGCAGTCACGCTTCCGCGATCCCGTTTGCCACATTTTAGACAAACATTTTATGATATGTCATTTACCTTCCCAGAAGATTATAATGATTTTGCCTTTGCCATTTTCCACATCTCAGAAGCGTTCGGCCTAGCCTTGGTCTTCTGGAATGTCGAAGTAAGGTGTGCCTTGCGCTACTTGCCTTATTGCATATTTTGGCTTTATCTCCTTGAGAATAGCCATTAACTCTCCATGAGTTATTTATTGCAATTTAGAACTTCTAAGATCTAAATAGATATATGAAGATCCTTCAATTTCTTTATCATACTTTAAGGATCTAATCCTTAGTTCTGACAAATAAATTAAGGAGTCTATTTGGCAAGCTTAATGGACTAAGCACTAAAGTTATCATCACATGAATCTTTCAAAGATCATTCTCTACTATTTGCTTAACTCCGGGCTTAAGCATAATATGTTATTTTATCAAATAAAGTAACTTATTAGTTTCCAGGACCATCCCGAAACTTTATTCCCAAATTGAAAATTAAACCATTTAAATACATTTTCCCAAGGATTATGTTTTAAATGCTAATATTTCAATTTTTTCTTGATTTCTAATAGTCCAACTATTTAATCAACGATTTTCGGTACTATTTATTATAATGATAACTATAGTCCAACTATTTAATCAACTATAATTAATATATCAAATATATTGATTACTATAATCCAATTATACAATCAACTATAAATGAATAGTTTGAATACAGTCCAACTGTTTTAAAACAACGTTTAAATATTAGTCCAACTAACATTTAATTTATATGACGAATGATATTTAATTGAGCGCGTATGGCAAGTAATTAAACGAATATTGCAAATTTAATTCTTGCCTCCCACTATTTTTCGGCGAGCCTCTAACCCTCTGTCGAGTACTCGGGAAACCGTGTTTCCTAGTGGGCTAGGATCCCGTTAAATATCACACAATCTTGACTTTGGCCAAAAAATTGCATGATAATTAATTAGGTAGATCTCTAAGATCAATTGAATCCCATCCAATTCCTAGATCCAGTAGGGGGACGTCCAAGTCCGAAACATATATCTTATAAATGCCAATATATCCAATATATTACCTAACCTTTTTCCTCTGAATCAACTAAGCCTTGGCTTTGGCACAACAAACTTAGTGATCCCAGTTAAGCGGAACCCATTGACCATGGAAAGCTTCGTAATCAATGTCGATGGACAATAAGTGGTCTTGACTTTGGCCAACAAACCACAACTTGGACAAGACACCAATATGGAACAAAGCTCTCGTGATTCAAACACATCCTCGACGGACAAAGGCCTTGACTTTGGCCAACAAACCAATGCCAGTCTTGGATCTTGAGTAAGAATCACTCAATGGAAGGAAAAACACTTAATATTTTGTGAGGGTTTTTCGCATGCAAATTGGCAACCAATTTATTATCTTTGTTAAGGTCTCATCATCATACACCCTTAAACATGCATTCTAAACATATAATAAGGCGAGTAAATAAAATAATAATGATATGCGGATGGATACTTAACACATTGATCCTAGATCAAATCTCTCTATATCCTCTCTCCCGCTAGCACAAGTATTTGCTTCTACCCGTTACACTACACTTCTAAAGAAACCTCATTTACATTGAGGGGAATAGGTGAGAAGAGAAATACATAGAGTAAGGAGGTAATAGGCTGGACACGCAGGTTCAATTAATAAATTCCAAATTTATTACAACAATTTCTAAAATTGCCCCACCCATCTAATATCTATCTGATATACATTATTCATGCATCGCAACCATGTATTCACACAAGCATGTTATCAATCAATCGAATCAAATTAATTAATTTGATAATTAATGACCATCCAATGATTTGATTTTGCGCGAGTCAAACTCGTTTTGCGAATAAGTACTCAAAGTACGAATTCTTGAATTAAATTAAATTACAACATTAAATCCAATTTAATATGTATTTAATACTAATTCACTATTTAATTATAAATTAAATATTACACTTTATTAATAAACCTTTTATGAAATAAATTCCAATTTAATCATTACGGGTCTCAAAGCCGATTAACGTCCAACGTTAATTTAATTAAAGTCCAATGGGCTTTCAATTATTTCTTTAAGGCGTGGCTTTTGGTCAACTTGGGTCAAACCCAATAACCAAAGCCCAATCAAGGAATAACCCCATAAGCCTCGAAATCAATTTAGGCCCATTAGGCCCAATTAAATAATTAAGGTCCATTAGTCGCATTTGGGCTTTATGGAAGCGGTTTTGGGTCCAATTGGATCCAACCAATTTAGCCTAAACCTAACTTGGTACAACCAAGCCCAATTAGCCCATTTACAACTTTTAAAGCCCAAATCCAATTTAAGCCCATTTAATTAAACACAAAAAATTCCAAATTTCATATTTAATTAAACTAAAGTGTATAACATAATTAATTACCCAAATCAATATTTCCAAAACACCAATTAGTCTAATTAATCATGCTCATTAACAACAAAACATGTCCAACACATTTTATCAAAAAATCAAACCCAATTCATGCTATACAACTCTCGGCAATTACGGGTTATTTGTGTCCGATTCGGTTTCAATCTAATTAAATCCACAATCGACATTAAATCAACATTTCCCAATCGTTTCAAGTCATCCAATGATCAACGAAACAAAAAATACCAAGAATTGAGGGTTCTAATGTTTTGGCCAACCACAACAAAAGGGGAAAAATGATCCAATCACAATTTAATGAAATTGATCCAATCAATCTTCAATTAAACTACATTTAAGCATACTCAATCATCTAATTTCATAAAATCATGCTCAAATCCAAATTTACCAATTTTAACCCTAAATCAAGTTTCATGCTTTTAACCTGGCTCTGAATACCATTGTTGGAATTCTACGGTCCCAAGGATGGAATAATAAGCAAGAAACATGTGCGAATACAATCAAATGAAGTTGTGGAATACTCACAATGATCGGTTGAGCGACGTGAGAGACAACAAAAATTCTTTTTCTGCCCTTTGAGAAGCTCGGCAGTGGGCTGTGATGATGTCCCCAAATTCGGCCATGGAAGGGTGTATCAAGCTCCAAGCTTCGTGATATTATTCCATGCACACGGGTGGGTTTCCCTATCACATTCGTAGTCTCCATTGTGTGCTAGCACTCTTGATTTTGCAACAAAATCAATACATTTCTTTTTCTTCATGTCACGGTAGTGGCAGAAATTTGAGGAAGAAAAACAGCCCCTTGGGCGTGTTAGAGAGGAAGAGAAAGAGAGAGGAAGTGTGTTTGGTTGTTGTAAAATTGTATTAGTTATTTGTTTTCAAAAAAACAAATAAACATATACCAAATTTTTCTTTTCAAAAAAAAAAGTCAAACCAATAAAGGCTTGCCAACTACCAACATCAACTCCCATCAATCAATAAATAGTGACTGGTGTCAATCACTCAAAGTGAAAGACATCCATCACTTGATTGATGAATGATGTGACGCTAGATGGGACTAGTGATTTGACGCTTGATGTGACTTGCGGGCCGCACTCGAATTCGAAATGCGAATGCGCTTGCAAACACTCCCGGGCTCGGGTTCGCTAATTCCAAATTAACGAATTTTCCGTTGCGAAGTAATTAAATGATTATGCCTAGCAAAATCACTATTCACGTCGCTAACGAATTAATTCTAAATTAACTCGTTTTCCCGAATTAAAATCTAATTTTAATTCCGCGTCGAAATCCAATTTCGTATAATATATCGAATATATTATTTATTCGATTAATTCCAAATTAATCGTTCTCTCTCTTTAAATGATATTTTATCCGAGATAAAATATCTCCGCAATTAATCCCAAATTAATTTTCTCTCTCATCTAATTAATCTCAGATTAATAAAGTGTGAGTCATACGTCATCGGTGAATCTTCGGGAAGCAACCCATGAGATCCCCAGATATGTTGGTAGTAAATACGGTCGTCGGACTATCCGAACACGTAAGTACCTCGTACTACGTTTGTACCGATTTACAAGACAAGGTTGGCTTCTAGCAAAGCGCCATGCCTACCCAATTCTCCAGAAACATGCTTACAGGAATAAGCGATCTATATCAGGCGTAGTATACGTAGTATTGCGTATTTCGATCCAGTATCGGATGTCACGTGCAAGGCCTGGGGCTGGAAATGTGTCTGCCCCGTACGAAGCACTATCGAATATCTGGTAACTAGTCTCTATATAGGATAAACATGACCTTGTCATTTTATCCCGATGACTGCAGCACATAAAAGAACCAGTACCGTATCCTACGTGACCATTATCTCACTATGACTGGAGTGATACTTCCGTCTTGACATCACAACTAACACACTACGATTCTCAATATACCCAGCAGAGCCGTACACAGAACATGTTAAAGCCTTGGACGACCTAAAACCAAGTATATTGATTGTCGCAAGTATTAGCGGTGCAAGTCTCAGGTTAAGACCAAAAACACCTACCCTGATTTCGGACTTCCATAGACACATAGTCATACTACCAATGGAATTCTGAGGGGTCTATCCAGAGCGAAGCTGTTTCCCGTACCATCGGTAAAACACAACCTCTTACTAACACTTGCATTAGTATCATACCCAAATATATGAGAACTATGTCGTTATGCCATCACACGAGAGTACAAGTGTAATACTAGTCTATTCTGCATTATCGATGTCCAATCTCGATAATACTACGACTAGGGATATTTAATGATTTATCCTTCGTGGATTGATACTGTCTCATATCATCTCAATCCAGGAACAAATCATAAGGACCTCCTATCATTTATACATCTTGGTGATCTAATCACAAATGATAAGAGAGTAATCTCTTTTGTCACATAGTTAATTTGTACAACAACACCATGATCTGTACAAATAGTGACGCTATGGGTCATAACTGTCCAACACCATTCTAAACCCAACGGTTTGAGGTCTTCCCTTGCGAGGGGTGAGTGCGGCCTTAAAACTTTCCCACTTCACACTGGGTGGCGACTCCTTTATTCTCCAGTTTAGTCCCTCGCGGGCTAATCCGTACTCTCTACGGGCTGCGAGCCCAACAGTGTCGTGGTCGCTGAACATCATAGGCATAGCAGTAACTAACTCTGCTTCGCTCCTACAATACCACAAAGTCTTCCAAGCTATGTCTCGTTACCAATGGAAACTAGTGTGGGCTAGACTCACAAAATTAATCCCTATACTTTTTAGAGATTAATGTCACACACAATTTTGTTTTATTTTTCTTCTTTTGTTTTCTCAACAATTTAATAGGATTTGGAGAATGAGAAGATGGAGGCTAGGGTTAGAATGAGAGATTACCAAAAAGAAAAAAATCAATTTTTTTTTTTATACTTAGGTTTATTTGTTTCCAAAATAAACAAAAACTTTTCCCTTTTCCTCCATTGTATTTTCGGCAAATGCATGTAATTTTCATTAATTTTGTAATAATTGTATTAACTTTCCATAAACGCAATATATGTTACAAAAATAAAAAGTTAATACCTTATTAAAAGGTTTAACTTCCAAAATAATGCCAAGGGTTTCCAAAACCCAAAAATTTGGAATTCCTAATTTGACCTTACATTAAATTATATCTTATATAATTTAATACATTTATTTAAATATCATATATTTAATAAAACCATATATTAACTTTTAATATATAGTCTCAAGTGTGACAAAAATATATTATTAATCATATTAATAATATTTATATATTAGTGAGTATATAATTGGACTATCCAGTTATTTTAAATCTGCTATAGTATATCAAGTTAGCACGGGGACCAAATGGACTTACGGTTCTGAGCTCCAATAATCTCGAAATATTAATTAAGCTCTTAATTAAATATTCTGAATTATTAACTCCGGGTTATTTTGCTAAAAACCCGAAGTTTCACTCTCGTTGCCATTAAATATACATTAAAACAGAAATCTTAAAAAATTTCCAGATTTTTCAGTAATTACGGAAAATCCCATAAACTTTACATTTTTGATCATTTTAGCCTAAGTTGTCAAATACATAATTAGGTGATTCCAAATCACTACCAAAATGACCTATACATGTCTTATACATGAAAATACAAATTACAATTCAAGAAACTAATTTTTCCTAAATTGCCGAGAGGTCCCTCAAGTCTCCAAGAATTGCATTTTAGTCCAAATTGGTTCAAAACCATTCAAGATCAAGTCCAATCAACACCAAAATTAATATGCATCATATATATATTATTAATTAACACATATATGAAAAACCCAAATTTGGAGAGGGTTATGAACCCTAATTTCTCAAAATTGTCCAATTGGCCAATTAACACCAAATTAATAAAATTCAACACTTAATTCAATCCTTACTACACCAAACAAGTCTCACCACCATGAAACAACTCAAGAACAATTCTAGATCATTTATGAGAATGAATGGCTACCAAGTTATCAAATAACCAAAAGTAAGCTTAATAATACCTAATAAGCTTTCTTTACTAAATACACATGCTAACACCTTTCATTCATGCTTCAAACAAACTTATTACAAACCCAAGAGAATAGAGAAAACATGACAACATCATATGTTGAAGTCTAAAGACATAGAAATAATTTTCAAGTAAAGAAAAATATGAAATTACCTTAATTTTCAAAGTTTTCTTCACAAATCTCCTTTAGCACTTTGTTTTTCTCTCAACTCCCTTTTTTTGTAATCTATTTTTGAAGCCAAAAGTGAAGCAAAAAAGAAAAAACACAAAGCTTAAAGATATGGCATGACCGACTTTACGAAGGGCAAAATGGGAATTTTGATTTTTACAAATTTAATCAATATTAAAAATACCAAATCAAGTTCTCAACCATTTTAATTAATACATGCATAAATTTACCAATTACATTTTGCCATATTAAAGTTAAAAGATATTTATATTTAATTAATCTAATTATGTAATAATTAAATAATTGGATCATTACTAATATAAATATCCAAATATATGTATAATATTTACAATAAATATTCCATAATACAAATATTTGTGACAAGTATCAAATACTTTATTTGACAATTAATTAATGTGGATTTAATAAAATCAAGTTTTTAAATCAAATACACATTAATTAGGAAAAAATCGGAAAAACCCTTAAAGCGTGTATTTATCATTTAACCGTTAAACGGTCTATAAATAATCAATATTATTTATAAAATTAGCCCTAGTGCTCTACGAGTATGGTGAGACTCTCTAGGTTCAGGCATATCCGTCACGAAATCCCATTTCATGTCATCTACCCATCCGTAATTATAACGAACACGGATAAACTCTTTGAACCATAGAGGTAGAGGTCATCGTATACGTATAATCCCTCCATCACAGGTATCCGGATTATCCCAGAGATATAGATAATAACTTCAAATCTTATAGGTATAATCTCATCGACGATTCTATTAGCAATCTCTTAATAACACTTAGAAATTACTTCTACAGTGTACTAAGTGTTGGACAATTATGACCCATAGCATTACTATTTGTACAGAACATGGTGTTGTTGTACAAATAAACTATATGACAAAGGAAAATGCTCTTTTATCATTTGTACTTAGATTACCAAGATATATAAATGATAAAAGTCCAAATGATTAGTATCGGATTAATAAGATATGAGATAATATTAATCCACTAAGGTTTAATCATTAAATATCCCTAGTCGTAGTATTATCGAGACTGGACATCGATAATGCGGAATAGACTAGTATTGCACTTGTGCGCGTTGTGGGAGCATAACGGTATAGTTCTCATTTATTTCAGTATTGGATACTTATGCAAGTGTGATAGGAGGTTGTGTTTACCGATGGTACGGAAACAGATTCGCTCTGGATAGACCCCTCGGAATCCCATTGGTAGTATAACTATGTGTCTATGGGAATCTGAATCAGGGTAGGTGTATTTGGTCTTAACCTGAGACTTGCATCGCTAATACTTGCGACAATCAGTATACTTTTGTTTTGGTCATCCGGGGCTTTAACGGGTTTTGTGTACGCCTCTTCGGGGTTATACTGAGAATCGTAGTGTATTGGGTGTGATGTCAAGATGGAATTATCACTTCAGTCATATGGAGATGATGATCACGCAAGATACGGAACTAGTACTCTTTAGTACAACAGTCTTCGGGATAATATGACAGGTCATGATTATCCGATTATAGAGACTAGTTACCAGATATCCGATATATGCTTCGTACAGGGCAGACACAATTCCAGCCCTAGGCCTAGAGTGTGATATCGATACTGGATCGTAATACGCAATACTGCGTATACTACGCCTGACATAGATTACATATTCCTTAAAAGAATATTTCTGGAGAATTGGGTAGGCACGGTGCTTTGCTAGAAGCCAAACATGTCTTGTAAATCGGTAAAAATGTGGTACGGTGTACGCAAATACTCGGATAGTCTGATAACCGGATTTACTACCAACATATCCAGGGATCTCATCGGTCGCTTCCCGAAGATTCACCGATGACGTATGACTCGAACAGAATTAATCTGGAATTAATTATGAGAGAGAAAAAATTAATCTAGGATTAATTACGACAAGAATTTATCTGGGGTAAAATTCTATTAAAAGAGAGAGAACGATTAATTTAGAATTAATCGATAAAATAATATATTTGATATATTATATGAAATTAAATTTCATAACGGAATTAAAATTGGATTTTAATTCGGGCGAATGAATTAATTTGGAATTAATTCGCGAGCGACTTTAATAGCAATTTTGCTAGGCATAATTATTTAATTAAATTTGATTTAATTACGTCGCAACGGAAAATTCATTAATTCGGAATTAACGAACCTGAGCCCGGAATGTGTTTGCGGGCCCACTCGGATTTTGAATCAAGAGGGGACCACAAGTCACATCACTAGTGTGGGACACAGAAACTGGGCGACGCATGCTATCTCGGTCTCGCGGCCCAGTCGGGAGTACGGAGTAGTCACGGGGGACTAAACCGGAGAATAATGGAGTCGCCACCCGGTGTGAACCGGGAAAATGAGATTTAAGGCCGCACTCACCCCTCGCAAGGGAAGACCTCAAACCGTTGGGTTCGGAATGGTCCCTTACTCATGCCACTTGTAATGACATGATTTATGTAATAATTTAATCAGGCTTAAGTAGCACTTATTTCCAAGAGTATCATGCTTCTAAATTCACATGTACAAAATAAAAATTATACATATATTTCACATCTAAGATTGCATGATTGGAAGTACATCAAATGAGCAACAAACATACAACTTCATTGGCATATTATATTCAAGAAAACACAAGCACACATTCTAACCACACAAGCACACATACTAACCACACAAGCACACATGTGAGCACCTTCTCAAGTGGTACGTGAAATTGTATCCCAAGTACAGACCGTACTACCGTCCATTCGGAATCGGCTATGGAATTTATGTCTGGGTTTCCATCCGATATACCACAAGAAATAATACTCAAATGTTATCATGACATAGGTATATGAATTGTAATACATTAAACACATTGTATTCATGCATGTGGGGATAGCTACTAGGAGAACTATGTATGAAATCTGATGAAAAGGACTTAGTTCAGTGGGTGCGCGTTCGCATAGCGTTTGAAAACGCGTTCGAACGGTAAACAGAAGGTTTGTGTTCATATAGCGTTCGAGAACGCGTTTGAACGGAACCAGACCTGATGCATGATAAGACTAAGAAAGTGTGTGTGCGTTCACGTAGCGTTCGAGAACGCGTTCGAACGGTAAACAGAAGGTTCGCGTTCGTATAGCGTTCGAGAACGCGTTCGAACGGAACCAGACCTGATGCATTATGAGACTAAGAAAGTGCGTGTGCGTTCGCGTAGCGTTCGAGAACGCGTTCGAACGGTAAACAGAAGGTTCGCGTTCGTGTAGCGTTCGAGAACGCGTTCGAACGGAACCAGACCTGATGCATGCAACATAAAGAATAAAGACAACAATGTCAAGCTCAGTATGTCCGATTAAACGTATCTTGCATTCAACAAGAACACACCTCAGCCGGCGTGGCAAAGCATCGTGGTAAAGGGCATTAACCCCTCCCCGTAGGGGATCTTTCATTCCACTTACTAAGCCCATACGCTCGATTGAATCACGCATACAAAGAATTAAAAGAAATAATATAAAACTTAGTATGCCCGATTGAACGTATCTTGCATTCAACCGGACCAACATCGACTGGCGCAGCAAAGCATCGTGGTAAAGGGCTTTAACCCCTCCCCGTAGGGGATCTTTCATTCCACTTACAAAGCCCATGCGCTCGATTGAATCATGCATACATAGAATTAAAAGCAATAATATCAAACGTAGTATGCCCGATTGAACGTGTCTTGCATTCAACCGAACACACATCGACCGGCGCGGTGAAGCATCGTGGTAAATGGCTTTAACCCCTCCCCATAGGGGATCTTTCATTCCACTTACTAAGCCCATGCGCTCGATTGAATCATACGTAAATGAGCAACATGTAGAATTCAAGTGACGAAAAATAAATAAATGAATCAAAGCAACATGAAACAAAAGAAGGTGTCTTTATTCAAGCGGTACGTGGAGTTGTATCCCAAATACATACCGCACTACCGTCCATTCGGATTCGGCTACGGAATTTACGTCTGGGTTTCCATCCTATATACCGCAAAAGACGACACTCTTTCATTCATCCAATACCCACAACACGCATCATACACACACAAGATTCAACAAATAATACAGTCAAACTAAATAGCAAAAATCAAATAAAGATGAGTGTGGAAAGTACCCTCAGGTCTAACCTTTTTTCTAACTTTCGGGCTTGCGTTTCACGGACGTCAGAAAGGGTGCAGCTCCTCAACTTCTCTGGTTCACTGGTTTAGCGTCCTAGCTCACTGTCTTGCTGTTTTGCTTGTCGTTTTGGTATCCGTTCTGCTGCTGTTCGGTCTCTGTTCTGCTGCTGTTCGGTCTCTATTTGCTACTCACTGTTCAGGTCACTGTTTTGACGTCTCAATTAACTATTTCGAGTGTTTTCGTGTTTGTTTTTTTAGTGTAGTTTTGTGTGGTTTTTCAAGGATTATAAGCGCAGTTTATGTTACTGTTTTAAGGGATTTTAGGGACTGTTTGGAGTGGTTGGGCTGCTGTTTGGAGGTATATTTTCGGTGATGGAGGGCTGCTGTATGGGGAGATTTTCGGTTGATGGGTAGAGGTTTAGGAGGGTGCTATTTTGTTGGATAATATGACCCATAGCGTCACTATTTGCACAGATCATTGTTGTTGTTGTAGCAAATTAACTATGTAATAAGGAAATTGCACTCTCATCATTGTGATTAGATCACCATAGATATATAAATGAAGAGAGAGGTCCCTATGATTTTCCTGGATTGAGATGATATGAGACAGTATCAGTCCACGAAGGATTAATCATTAAATATCTCTAGCCGTAGTATTATCGAGACTGGACATCGATAATGCGGAATAGGCTAGTATTGCACTTGTGTGCGTTGTGAGGGCACAACGGCATAGTTCTCATATATATAAGTGTTGGATACTTATGCAAGTGCGATAGGAGGTCGTGTTTCACCGATGGTACGGGAAACAGCTTCGCTCTGGATAGACCCCTCGGAATCCCATTGGTATTATGAATATGTGTCTATGGGAGGCCGAAATCAAGGTAGGTGTGTATAGTCTTAACCTGAGACTTACATCGCTAATGCTTACGACAATCGATATACTTTAGTTGAGGTCGTCTAGGACTGTAACCAGTTCTGTGTACGCCAATGCCGGGTGTGGTATATTGAGAATCGTAGTGTATTGGATGTGATGTCAAGACGGAAGTATCACTCCAATCATAGTGGAGATGATGTCACGCAGGATACGGTATTAGTGCTTAAGAGATGCGCATCCAATCGTGATATTATGACCAGGTCATGAATATCCGATTATAGAGACTAGTTACCAGACATCCGATATGTGTTTCGGACGGGGCAGACACTTATCCAGCCCCAGCCCTAGCACGTGATTATCCGATACTGGGCCGATATGCACAATACATTAGTATACTACGCTTGATACAGATCTTAATATTCTTTAATGAATATGTCCGGACAATTAGGTAGACTTGGTGCTTTGCTAGGAGTCGACCTTGTCTTGTAAATCGGGTTAGAACGTAGTACTTGGTACGTACGTGATTCGGATACTCCGACGACCGTATTTACTGCCAGATTATCCGGGGATCTCATGGGTCGCTTCCCGATAATCCACCGATGACGCACAACTCGCACTCTTGAATAATCTGGGATTATACAGAAGAGAGAGAAAATTAATCTAGGATTAATTACGGAGATATTTTATCTAAGATAAAATATCGTCTAGAGAGAGATAACGATTAATTTGGAATTAATCGGTAAATTAATATATTCGATATATTAAACGAAATTAGATTTCGACGCGGAATTAAAATTAGATTTTAATTCGGGCAAACGAGTTAATTTAGAATTAATTCTTAGCGACGTAAATAATAATTTCGCTAGGCGCAATTATTTATTTAAATTCGATTTAATTAACGTCTCGACGTAAGCACGGTATTTCGGAAATATCGAACCCGAACGCGTGAGTGCACGTGGGCCCACTTTCATTTGGAAACGTGTGTGGGGCCCACATGACACATGTCATTCTAATGCTTTGCATGTAGATTGTGTACATTGCACTCAATGTCATTGCATGGAGTTTGAGTGTTTGACACTCTAAGCCATTGCATGTTTGTGTCATAAATTATTATTAATTTAATAAATATTATGGCATAAATATAAATTGATTTTTGGTAAATCATTCAAGACAAACACAATTCAATCTCTCTCAAAATTCTCTCTTCCTCTCACGGCAATGGTGGCCATTCTTCACTGGTTTTGAACCAGTTTGGGCGTGACTTTAGGGGAGCAAGAGTTGGGTTTCATGGTGAAAACCGCAAGTGCTAGCACACTACGAGTCTTGCGAAGGTGGTAGGGAGGTTCGACCATGAGGCGGGACTCATCCGATGGAGTTTGGAGCTTCGTTTGAGACCCGAAACTGCCAAGACAGTGAGCATGGACTGGTTGCAGTGGCGTGAGCAAGGCAGTACGTTTTTGGCCTTGATTCGTCTTCAAATCGACATAACCGATCAATGTGAGTATTCCGCTACCTCCGTTGATGTATTCACGCATTATTTCATGTCTTGATTTGATCTTGGGACCTTAGAATAAACCAACAATGGCATCATGAGCTAATGTTGCAAGCATGAAATTTGTAGGGTTTAAAATTTGGGTAAATGTGATTTGAGCATGATTTGAATAAATTGCTTGTTTGAGTATGCTTTATAACATGTTTAAATTCATTTTGGTTGGACAAATTTGATGAAAAATGATTTGGAATTATTTTCCCCAAAATTAATGCCTTGGCCGAATGGTTTGTGATATTTTGGATTCTTGGAATTTTGTGATTTTGATTCGTTGATGAGTTAGAATCATTTAGGTGATGTTAATTGAATCGAATTGGTGGACAAAAACCCCAAAATTCCTTACCTTGGCCGAATGTGTCATGCCCTAATGTCTTGGTAATTTTGGTTTTGTGACATTGGATGTGTATGAAATCATTCGGATGTTGATTTAATGTCGATTGCGGATTAATTGGATTGAAACCGAATTGGACATGAAATCCCTCCTTGGCCGAGAGCATGAAAGCATGTAAATGGGTTTGATTTTTCATTTGTGTGTTTGACATGTAATAATGAATTAAGTATGATTAATTGGACTAATTTGTGTTTGGAAATGTTGATTTAGTTGATTAATCATATAATGCACTTTTGGTAATTAAATTGTGAAAATTGGATTTTTGGATTTAATTAATTGGGCCTAATTTTGGAAATTAGAATTTAAAGTTGTAATTGGGCCTATTGGGCTTGATTTATCAAGTTTGGTTTAGGCCAAATGGATTGGATCCAATTGGGCCCAAAACCTTGACCATAAAGCCCAAATGCCACTTAATGAACCTTTAAAGTTCAATTGGGCCTAATGGGCCAAGATTGATTTATGGGCTTATGGGGTAAATCCCGGATTGGACTTTGGTTATCGGTTTGACCCGAGTTGACCAAAAGTCCACGCCTTAAGAAATCAATCAAAAGCCCATTGGACTTTAATTGAATTGACGTTGGACGTTAATCGGTCTTTGAGACGCGTTACGATTAAATTTGGAATTTAAATCGAAAAAGGTTTATTGAATAAAAGTGTAATATTTAATTTGGAATTGAATAATGAATTAGTATTAAATACATGTTAAATTAGATTTAATGATGTAGTTTAATTTAATTCATGAATTCGTACTTTAAGTACTTATTCGCAAAAACGAGTTTGACTCGAACAAAATCAAATCGTTGTTTGAACATTGGATGATCACTTAATTATCAGATTAATTAATTTGATTAGATTGATTGATAGCATGCTTATGTGTGTGAATACGTGGTTGTGTTGAATGAATAATGTATATCGGATGGATATTAGACGGGTGGGCAATTTTAGAAATTGTTGTAATAAATTCGATTTATTAAATTGGACCTGCGTGTCCAGCCTTATCACCTTCTTTCTCTTTGTATTCTCTTCTCACCTATTCCCCTCTATGTATATGAGGTTTCTTTAGAAGTGTAGTGTAACGGGGTAGAAGTAATACTAGTGCTAGCTTGAGTGAGAAAGGGAGAGATTTGATCTAGGATCAATGTGTTAAGTATCCATCCGCATATCATTATTATTTTATTTTCATACTCGCTTTATTATGTATTTAGAATGCATGTTTAAGGGTGTATGATGATGAGACCTTAACAAAGATAATTAAATTGGTAGCCAATTTGCACGCGAAAAACCCTCGTTAAATATCAAGCGTTTATTTTCCTTCCATTGAGTGATTCTTACTCAAGATCCGAGATTGGCAGGGGTTGTTGGCCAAAGTCAAGCCCTTGTCCTTCGAAGATGTGTTTTAATCACGAGGCTTTGTTCCATATCGGTGTCGTGTCCAAGTTGTGGTTTGTTGGCCAAAGTCAAGACCACTTCTTGTCCATTGACATTGATTACGAAGCTTCCATGTCAATGGGTCCGCGCTTGACTGGGATCACTAGGTTTGTTGTGCCAAAGCCAAGGCCTAGTTGATTCAGAGGAAAAAGGTTAGGGATATATTGGATATATAGGCATATATATGTTTAGGACTTGGATGTCCACCTACTGGATCTAGGAGTTGGATTAGATCCAATTGATCTTAGAGATCTACCTAGTTAATTATCATACAATTTGTTGGCCAAAGTCAAGATTGTGTGATATTTAACGGGATCCTAGCCCACTAGGAAACACGGTTTCCCGAGTACTCGACAGAGGGTTAGAGGCTCTCGACGAATAGTGGGAGGCAAGTATTGAATTTGCAACATTCGTTCGAATACTCGCTAAACGCGCTCATCTATATTTTACTCGTCATATTAATCAAAAGTATTAGTTGGACTAATACTTTATGTTGTTTTTAAAAATATATATATAGTTGGACTATATACAAACTCATTCAATATATAGTTGATTTTATAATTGGATTATAGTAATCAATATAATTGAATTAAAATGATAGTTGATTTTATAATTAGATTATAGTAATCAATATTAAAATTATAGTTGATTAAATAATTGGATTATTGTAATCATTATAATAAATAGTACCTTTAAAATTGATTAAATAGTTGGACTATTGAAATCAAGAAAGAATTGAAAGGTTGAATATTTAAAATATATAATCCTTGGATTAAATGTTTTAAATGATTTAATTTTCAATGGGAATTAATAATAGGTTAATTTATTTGATAAAATAACTTATTATGAAGCCCATAATTAAGCAAATAGTAGAGCATAAAGTCTTTGGAAGATTATGTGATGATGACTTTAGTGCTTAATTAATATACTTACAATAAATCTATCTTTAGATTTAAAAGTATTAAAATTGCAATTAATAATTCTTGGAGAATTAATTGACTATTCTAGTGGAGAAAAGTCAAAGTTTGCAATTGGGCATGTAGCACAAGGTGCACATCATTTCGATATTCTAAAACCCAAGGCTTGGCCAAAGGTTTGTGAAATATTGAAAAGGTAATTGACATATCCCAAAGTGACTACCATTTGGATATGGAAGACACGAAGGAATTAAAGATAGGGAGAGGCTCTAACTTTAAAAATATTTGTCAAAGTTGTGTTTACTACTAGTATTAAATTGGATTTTAAATACTTAGTGTGGTACATAATACATATATGTATTGACGTTCAGAATCCGCTGTGAGCTGGATACTGGCTTCAAGCCGAGATTTCTCTGCGAATTGGAAACGGGACGAAAGTCGCTGTTTCGACCGTAGATACCTAAATTTAGGAACTACCCTTTGGGTATGTAATTAAAATGTTATAATGTAACTAGTTTGACTAGAGACATTATCTCTATATCAGTGTTTAATCCGATGCGGATAAAACCTTTATATTCTAGAACACTAAAGTGTTTCATTATATAAAGATGATACTGAGATAAATACATTAGATGTAAATAACATAATTTATATTTTGAATATAAATAAAATCTCAAACATATAAATGACAAATAAATAGCTCAAATTGATTTGATCAATAGAGACTTATTTGTGGCATTGTTGTCTAGGACACAATTAAACAAGACTCGTATATCCACACTTTTGAAGAGTGGATACTAGGACTGATTTGACTATTCAAATAAGGTCTACGAATCTAGTTTATTAGGTAAAATACCTAAAATACTATTTACTTGGTAATAGTAAAAGGCCACCGATCTGTTAGCCCTATTCATTATGGTGAAGTAAGTGGGCCCATATCTAGCTAGGCTAGATGTGAACATGAATATTTCGTGACCTTAACGGATGTGGCATCACGTTATGGTTATGTGTTTCTTTTGAAGAACACAAATACGAAACTTTTGAGTTTCGACACGAAGTATACAAACAGATCGGCTGTAGTATTATGCCGCCACGGTAAGACCGTATTGGTAAATACTTAAGCAGTAAGTTTCATACGTACATGAAAGAGTACGGTATTCTTTCATATGAGGACTCCTCCCGAGACACGTCAGTTGACGGCGGTGTGTCAGAACTAAAAACCAAGTTTTGTTGGACATGATTAGGTTTTCACGAGTCGCTCTGAGCTACTGTTTCCTTCAACAGGATATATATTAACAGTGCAAAACTTATTTAGAATAAGGTTCCATGTAAATCTGTTTGACAGATATCATATAGGATATGAACAGGAAAGAAACGAGGTTTCTCATTCCTGATAATTTGGGTATGCCAGGCATAAAGTTTGGATGATACCAAACTAAGACCCAAATTGGAATTAGTGCCAATATAGGTTATCCTAAGGGAAACCATAAGTATAGTACTTATAAATCCCACATGAGAACAATGTGATTGTTGCTCACCATGCGGTTTTCCTGAGAGGAATACCGATATGCAGTGGTCAGTGGGAGGATGAGGAGGATAGTGATACTCAATGAAAATCGGAGTAATACTATTCATAGCACGAAGTCCTTAATGGAACACAAACAATTCATCTATGATGAATCTGTACCATTAATCTTCAAATACACAAGAAATCGGGTAGATCGGATAGAGTCAGAAAACAACCTAGGGTATGGGTTTCTGATCTAACCTCATTAAGATGTCAATCTTATGAGGTATATCCACCGACTACGTTTTGAGGAAGTGATACAAGGTATCGACTCCCTGTTATGGCAAAGTGCCATGAGTCCGAAATGGATTCCATGTATAACGACTATTATGGATACTAGTGTTGTACCACAAAGCATTGTGCCTTGGTACATTAACGTCTTCAAGGAAGACATACATGGATGGCAACATACCAACGTACAAAGCTAGGCTTTTGACGGAAAGGTATCGTTATCAACATTGTGTTAATAACGGTTCAACCTTTACCTGTTGCCATGGTAAATCCATTTTGAAAATGCTTGTTGATAACTGCGTATTTCATTTATGAAATTTGTCAGTTACAAATCAAAATCGCTTTCCTGAAAAGGAAACCTTTTGGAGGATGTTTACAACATCCTGACGATTTTGTATAACCGACAAACAAGGTTTGCGGGTTATTCGATCCATGTTTGGATCAATGCAAGCATAAGGTTCTTGGAACTGACGTTTTGAAATAATCATAATGGTTTATGATTTAACTCAAAACGAAATAATTCTTGTGTATATAAGGAGGTAGTGGTTAGGGAGAGAGACATGACATGAAATTCCCATAAAGCAATTGGTGAAAGCTTGGCTTTCATAGATATTCTTCATAAGAAATTCTCCGTAGAATTCTGGGGAGTAACAACCTTTATTCAAGGAATAAAGATCTACTGGGATAGATTTGGAGTTAAAAACTCTCTGGGAAATTGTACATTTAAAATGTACTTGTATTGGTGTCTCATACGCTTCGAGCATATGGAGTCACAATCGGGTCAATCCAAGTGATAGTCACTGGATTGAAGATTAAGAACATCTGTTAGTATCTGAGAGAACTAAAGATGTTGTCTTAAACTATGGAGAAGGAGAACTTGAAGTGACTGGGATCACTACTGCAAGTTTCCAAACAATTAAATACTACGGTACTATAAAGTTTGAATAACGGGACAGTGAGCTGGAAATCTTCCTAGCAAGATAACTGTTGCCGAATAAAAAAAATGCGGATTATTGCTGCAGCTGAGGCAGCAAAAGAAGTCATTTGGGTCGAAAGTAAATCTAATTAGATTAGATATAGTTCTGTTAGCAGCTGAGCTAGGCGTCAGCACAAGCTAAGGAATTAAAGGTCTCATCGACGATCCAGATATATACTTCTATATCATCTGATTCGTTCGGATCATACATCGTGGCGATGTGATGATCGTGTAAATCGCGTCAGACGATAATTAAGCAAATCCGCTGACGAAAACCTTTTCAGCAATTTGAGCGAATTGTACATAGTTCGGGTGTTAGACACTCGAGTGACTGGCTATGTGCCAAGTGGGAGATTGTTGGATAATATGACCCATAGCGTCACTATTTGCACAGATCATTGTGTTGTTGTAGCAAATAACTATGTAATAAGGAAATTGCACTCTCATCATTTGTGATTAGATCACCATAGATATATAAATGAAGAGAGGTCCCTATGATTAGTTCCTGGATTGAGATGATATGAGACAGTATCAGTCCACGAAGGATTAATCATTAAATATCCCTAGCCGTAGTAGTATTATCGAGACTGGACATCGATAATGCGGAATAGGCTAGTATTGCACTTGTGTGCGTTGTGAGGGCACAACGGCATAGTTCTCATATATATAAGTGTTGGATACTTATGCAAGTGCGATAGGAGGTCGTGTTTCACCGATGGTACGGGAAACAGCTTCGCTCTGGATAGACCCCTCGGAATCCCATTGGTATTATGAATATGTGTCTATGGGAGGCCGAAATCAAGGTAGGTGTGTATAGTCTTAACCTGAGACTTACATCGCTAATGCTTACGACAATCGATATACTTTAGTTGAGGTCGTCTAGGACTGTAACCAGTTCTGTGTACGCCAATGCCGGGTATATTGAGAATCGTAGTGTATTGGATGTGATGTCAAGACGGAAGTATCACTCCAGTCATAGTGGAGATGATGTCACGCAGGATACGGTATTAGTGCTCTTAAGAGATGCGCATCCAATCGTGATATTATGACCAGGTCATGAATATCCGATTATAGAGACTAGTTACCAGACATCCGATATGTGTTTCGGACGGGGCAGACACACTTATCCAGCCCAGCCCTAGCACGTGATTATCCGATACTGGGCCGATATGCACAATACAATAGTATACTACGCTTGATACAGATCTTAATATTCTTTAATGGATATGTCCGGAGAATTAGGTAGACTTGGTGCTTTGCTAGGAGTCGACCTTGTCTGTAAATCGGTAGAACGTAGAACGTAGTACTTGGTACGTACGTGATTCGGATACTCCGACGACCGTATTTACTGCCAGATTATCCGGGGATCTCATGGGTCGCTTCCCGATAATCCACCGATGACGCACAACTCGCACTCTTGAATAATCTGGGATTATACAGAAGAGAGAGAAAATTAATCTAGGATTAATAACGGAGATATTTTATCTAGATAAAATGTCGTCTAGAGAGAGATAACGATTAATTTGGAATTAATCGATAAATTAATATATTCGATATATTAAACGAAATTAGATTTCGACGCGGAATTAAAATTAGATTTTAATTCGGGCAAACGAGTTAATTTAGAATTAATTCGTTAGCGACGTAAATAATAATTTCGCTAGGCGCAATTATTTATTTAAATTCGATTTAATTAACGTCGCGACGTAAGCTCGGTATTTCGGAAATATCGAACCCGAACGCGTGAGTGCACGTGGGCCCACTTTCATTTGGAAACGTGTGGGGCCCACATGACACATGTCATTCTAATGCTTTGCATGTAGATTGTGTACATTGCACTCAATGTCATTGCATGGAGTTTGAGTGTTTGACACTCTAAGCCATTGCATGTTTGTGTCATAAATTTATTATTAATTTAATAAAATTATGGCATAAATATAAATTGATTTTTGGTAAATCATTTCAAGACAACACAATTCAATCTCTCTCAAAATTCTCTCTTCCTCTCACGGCAATGGTGGCCATTCTTCACTGGTTTTGAACCAGTTTGGGCGTGACTTTAGGGGAGCAAGAGTTGGGTTTTCATGGTGAAAAACGCAAGTGCTAGCACACTACGAGTCTTGCGAAGGTGGTAGGGAGGTTCGACCATGAGGCGGGACTCATCCGATGGAGTTTGGAGCTTCGTTTTGAGACCCGAAACTGCCAAGACAGTGAGCATGGACTGGTTGCAGTGGCGTGAGCAAGGCAGTACGTTTTTGGCCTTGATTCGTCTTCAAATCGACATAACCGATCAATGTGAGTATTCCGCTACCTCCGTTGATGTATTCACGCATTATTTCATGTCTTGATTTGATCTTGGGACCTTAGAAATAAACCAAAAGTTTTCGGTTAGGGAGTGGAGGATATGAGGGAATGGTTTGGTTCTTTCTGTTTGCTATTGCCGTGAATGGCTAAGGCTATTTTGTGTTATGATTTTTCTGTGAGTTATCTGTTTTGTATGAGCTAGAGGATTGCATGTCTTGGTTAGGGGTTGTTATATAGAGAATGGCTAGGGCTTCACCTTGTCTCACAAGGAAGGGATTTTGGCATTAAAATGAGGATTTGATTTGGTATTCAACAAGGAAAGATTAGATTGAGGGGGGACAAATCTGGCTAGATAGGACTACAAAAAAATATTTAATTTTGTTATGATTGATTTTAATTAGGCTGACATCTCTTTTAACTTAGTATGTGATTTGTTTAGTTAGGAAGTTTTATAATTTGATTATCTTTATTAGGTATGATTATATTTTATGTTTATTTAATTGGTAAATGTTTTTAATTATTTTATTTAATATTTAATTTAATTTCCCATGTGTTTAAATGTGTTTTATTAATTGGGATGTGTTTTATGGGCTTTGGGGAGCTAATTGGGCTGGGGTGCGAGGCTAGCAGCAAAACCAGAAACACCGACGACGCAGTTCGAATGCACATTCGAATGCTACACGAACGTCAGCAATCAATCTGCCTGACGTTCGAACGAAAGTAAAGTAACAACGCAGCACTAACGAAGACAGTGAACTTGTGAAATGAACTTGATGACGTACTTATTCTGAATTTCCCCTTTCCGACCTCCGTTCCCTAATATCCTTAGCTAAAAAGGTAGTGCCTCCAACTGAGACTCATCATCGGGTTTCACATGCGAAAATGCAATGCCTACAGTCGCCCCACTTTGATGGGACTTGTGCAGTGTGTGACTTTGAACAATCCTATCAAAGTTATGCAATGCATTTTCAGTTACCTGGCTCAGCTGCTGCCTCGAGCTGAGTTGGTGCTACAGCGGACCTCGATCCTGGGACACGTCCCGATAATTGCAACCGACAACGGGGGCACCTCGACCCTGGGCACCTCGACCCAATACCGCTGACAATATGGACCTCACCCTCGAACTGATGATGTAGTGGGTACCTCGACCCTGGGCACCTCGACCCGGAACTACAACTGACAACGGGGGCACCTCGACCCTGGGCACCTCGACCCAACACCGTTGACTATAGGGACCTCGCCCTCGAACTGATGATGTAGTGGGTACCTCGACCCTGGGCACCTCGACCCGGAACTACAACTGACAACGGGGGCACCTCGACCCTGGGCACCTCGACCCAATACCGCTAACTATAGGGACCTCGCCCTCGAACTGATGATGTAGTGGGTACCTCGACCCTGGGCACCTCGACCCGGAACTACAACTGACAACGGGGGCACCTCGACCCTGGGCACCTCGAACCCAATACCGCTGACTATAGGGACCTCGCCCTCGAACTGATGATGTAGTGGGTACCTCAACCCTGGGCACCTCGACCCGGAACTACAACTGACAACGGGGCCACATCGACCCTGGACACCTTGAACCAATACCGCTGACTATAGGGACATCGCCCTCAAACTTGATGATGTGTAGTGGGTACCTTGACCCTGGGCACTCGACCCGGAACTACAACTGACAACAGGGGGGCACCTCGACCATGGGCACCTCAACCCAACACCGCTGACCATAGGGACCTCGCCCTCGAACTGGTGATGTGTCTCCATACCCGAGAGTCGACATGATACGGGCCTCGCCCCCCCCCAAGCTGATATGGGCTCGCCCCATGGACTCATCCCAAAAACTGAAATTGCGTTGACGCTGCTTGGCTCATTGCTGCCGCTTTTCCCCTTTCTTCGAACCTGTGAACATTAAAATAGAAACAAACACGAAGAGAATGCAAT
>SKCR01008384.1:0-23874 GCA_019454045.1 Zanthoxylum bungeanum | reverse complement strand
CGATTCTATGAATACGATCACGTATCAATTCCCAAGGCTAAACCAAAAATCAATTTTTTTCAAGTTCATTAGGGTTTACCACAACTATCATATTAGTGATCAAGAAATAGAAAGCATTAAGGAAAAAGAATGATGAACAATCTACATAGAAGGTAAAAAATCAATAATAAGAGATTCAATTAATAAAAGTTCATATTGGGTTCCATTGCAATCCTAGAACAAGATCTAGTTCATGTTGAAGAACATAAACAATAACATCATGTTTAATATAATAAAAAAATAAAGAATTAAAAAAGAATTGATAAAGAAAACAAATCATTAAGGTTGTTAATCTTCAATCTCCAAGTTCTTCAATCTTCTCTTCTGGATTCTTATTTTGATCTTCTTATTTTTTGTTGTTTTTGAATGGTTGTTGTGTTTAGAGAGTATTTTGACTTGCAAATAGACTTATTTTCCTCCCAAAAACGTATGTGAACTAACCCTAGATATTCCCCTTATATAGATATCATAAAAATCATGTTTTCTATTCAATTTTGGAGTCTTGCGCATTGACATCACAGCATTGGGGTCTCAACGTCGCGATATTGATTGATGTTATTGTTGGAGTTAGTGCTTGAAGCGTCAACTCGATGTATTGCACATTATATTTTATTATTTATTAATAAAATAACTACATTTTTATTTCAACCTTATTGATGCATATAAGTTTGATATATAAATATGTTGAGAATGACATCGACCTTAGAATAGTCATGTAGTAATACCGGACATTGGGTGGTCCGACATTGGAATAGTATTATTATTATAAACTATTCTTAAATAAAATATTCCTAGTCGTTGGTTTTGGAATATGATCGAATTCCTATAACCTAGAAAACTAACACATGTCGTATATTGGAATTAGAGTTCCAATAGTCTAACCCAATAGACCCTGAGCAGGGAAGCTCCTATAGACATTTGGGTATTCATTAGAGCGAATACTAAATGACTCACAGAAGATTCCTAATAGTTGGAAGTACACACCACCGTTAATGGGAATCTCCTCGAGGTAATCCTTTAACTATATGATAGTATTGATTTTGTGAATGATCCTTCACACTTTGATTTTATGTATGTCAGAGACCTTTTATGGTCTGACCGCTAGATGTTCATTAGGTGTAGACTGATGCACTTGTTAATCAAATGCATATCAAGATAAGATCAATCGACCCATATGTATACCATAAAGGGTTAAAGTATCTATGTGAGTGATTCACGATTCTTAAGACTTTGGCCAAAACCGATCACCTAGGGTTCATCACATATATTGGAAATAGTATTTTGATTAGTTTTAAAGAATCGTGGACATGTCAACAATATGAGATGTGCACCTTAGAAACTGACAGTGTAATCGGTGTTTCCTAAACACAATTCAGATAGCCTACGACGGTGTGATTGTTAAACATTGTGATGACCTTGACTTGTATAGTTCAAAAATATCATTCGTGTTCTTCCCAAATTCGAGGTGGCCGAATTGCATACATATGAGCTAGGCTTATATGACGAACGTGTCTCAACTTAGAGAGTCTCATAATATGAAGTGTAATCGTTGATCACTTGGGTAGCCGATATGTTTGATAATAAATCATATTTGATATTATAATTACCATCAAATAATTAAGTATTATGGATAATATTAATTATTTATTGACCAATTTAGATTATTAGATTAATCCAAATTAATAACCCAAGGGTTTTGTTATAATTTCATAAATATCTCTACCATTGGAGGATATTTTGATAATTGTAAAATATGTAATAATATGTATGTTTGGCTTGATTTAAATAGATTAAATCAAAGTGACAGACAATAAACTAATCAAGTGGTTAAGTTTATCTAGATTTAATTATATTAAATCAAAGTGGTAGACAAAGTTGATTAGTTTACATATAATATGCATATTTGGACAAACTGGATTAACCCCACCTAAAATTTGAATAGAACTTTTATTAATTAAAAATTACATAATTGACTATAAAAGGCAAACTTGGGCAAGTTTTTGATTAAGCAAGCATAAGGCAAAAATATAAAACTTAACCTAAAAAGTATTTGTGAGAGAAATTTTGGACGTTCTCTACATTTTCAACAAGGAGAAGAAGATTGGATCTTGGATTCAAACTTGCTAGATAAGTTTGATTCTCTCTAAATCTATGTTTGTAATTATGGAATTGTTGTCATTAGTGAAACTTATAGTGATATATTATGTATTTGATACATAATAACATAGCTTAAAGTTGAAATTAGGTTAATGAATTGTGTATGGATGATTTGGAAGTATAAACACAATATATTAGTGATTGGGTCAAATATGTTCATGTTGGACATGAACCATAAAATTAGAGTTTGGAACTCTAGATGAAAGCTTGGAGTGATGGCTACTACACTAGAATCATTTGACCACCTTTATGTGATCTAGAATTGTTCATGAGTCACTTCTTTGTTGGATTCTAATTTGGTTTGTATTTTGATTCAAAATATACATATATGTATTTAGAATACATTTATGTTTTGTAACGACCGAAAATCCCGACTACTGTTACATCATGGGACGAGTGATTACATAATATAAAATTTTGGATGGACACATATGCAATCCTAAAATGACTTTGGGAACAATCAGTAAACTCCTCGAAATTCCGATACGAAATGGTACGATGTTCCACTCCAGACAGCCCATGGTATTTAGGCCATAACTTTATCATATGAACTCCGATTTGTATGAATTTTATATCACCAAAAATCTGAGATCGGGGACCTACATCTTTTGTGTTGAAATTTTTTCCAAATTCGAACCAAAAATGGGTTGAAAATGCAGATCACAAATTCAGATGAATACTACCTGAGGGTCATTATAGTATAAAGGGGGTACTATTCAATATTTCACAAAATTAGAAAAGAGAAAATAAGAAAACGTGGGAGAGAAAGAAGAAGGGAGAAAGAAGAAGAAAAATATAAGAGAATGAAGAAGAAGGAAAGAGGAAGAGACAAATACCACTCCCCACAAGCTAGAAGAAAGAAAAACAAGTATTGAAGACTTGAAGGGTGATGGGAATCAAGTGGTTTTTGGTAAGGTCATTTTGACCCAAATCTTAGATTGATAAATTTTGTTGATATGATGTTATATGCATGTTAATAGCACATTAGGGAATGCATTTAAGAAGTTAATGAGAATGGAAATAAATTGTATCAAGAATTATCCAATATTGGAAAATTCTAAGTATTGAGTTAAAACTAGAATAAAGAGATTAAAGAATTATTTGAGGATGTTAATTTGGAATAGAATATGTGAAGTTGAAGTTCAATGGATTGGTTTGTGTAATATTTTTGATATAAAAGTATTGGCGATGCATTTGGGGCAAGATAGAGCTTAGAAAGAAAGTTTAGAATCCTGGAAAATAGGCCCGCATCACGATGCATAGGGGCTCACATCGCGATGTGCACTGGGGATTTATGCATATTAGTTACTGGATTATATGCATCGCGACGCGCAAGGACTTGTGTCGCGACGCGCACTGGAAACTTTCATACATATATTTCAGGAATTGTGGGAGTCGCGACTTGCAAATCCATGCGTCGCGACACGTGATCAAAAACTTCCCCCAAATCAGTAATAGTTCATCCCAGTTTCACCCTAGCGTGTTGAAAGCCACCCAAAGGGTCTCGTATCAGCTCGCATACACATATTACATCATAATATAAGTATCATAAGCCTTGAAGTGATAACAAGTGTTCAAATGGATAAATTTAAACTAGTTCCGAAGCATATTCCATGACTTATATTCTAATTGAGTTTCTCAATTATAGATCATCGCAGGAACCGCAATTCTCTTCGACAAGTGGCATAGCACCAGCCAAATTTCAAACCAGTGAGTGGACTTTCTCTTTCTAAGTTGATTTTTCATTCATATTATTTTAAGTAAAGACTTACTTTTCAGTATATAGGGTGTTAACCAGATTTATTTCCAGTTATTTTAAGAAAATGCATGTTTAAGAATGATTTGATTTAAATAGCTTGAGTTTTGTGATTTTTTGAGGCATGGGGGAAAAACCCACCTCAGTATATAACTTATGGAATTGACGGATGACATGTGCATATGTAGAGGACTAGGGGGACGGTGATATGTAATGTTAGGGTTGGTGCCCGAAGTGCCAATCCGGATCGTATTTATGTCTGATTCATAAATACGAGCAATTGTATTTTCCATAATATTACTAATTTTAATGGTAGCACCCTTATCTTTTATACACTTATTCGATCAAATCACGATTAGATATCTGATTATGATTTGATCGAAACTGAATTTGATTTAGTGATATGTGTATATTAGACAAAAACCCTAGGATTTCCAGTATAGTGCGCAGTTACAACGTAGTTTGTAATTGACATTGGGAAGCGCACTATTAGTTGTATATCCTTAAATAAAGTTCCTGGTCAAGATTTGCTAACACGAGTCGGTTAGTAAAATCCGCTGAGATCAGTACATGTCGTATATCGTGACTTGGTCCGATGGTTTATCCCAGTGAATCATGAGTCTCAGGAGACTCGTATAGACATGTAGGTATTTATTTGATAAGACATTGAACGACTCACTGAAGGTTTCCTTATAGATGGTACACCAACATCAATAGGGACCTTCTCTCGAGTTGAGCGAGCATAGTGGTCCTTCGACTTGAGATACCACTATGGATATATGAGCTATCCTCCACACTTTGATGGCTGTCACATCAACGATCTAGTCATGATCAGACCTCCGCCTGTTTGTTGGGTGTAGACTGATGCTCATGATATCATGTTTGTATCAAGATAGGATCTGTCAGTCCTATATACAGGGCATAGGCATCCAACACGTGTTTATGATCTAGTAAATCCATGGCTGTGGTATAACTTCGGAAACCAGTTCCGAGTGTTATTTAGAGATCGTAAATTGAAAGTCGACTATATTATACCGAACGAATTTGACGTTCTGATCTATATCCCAGGTATAATATGGATGGCCTATGACAGATGGATTATACGTATGCTATGACCTCGACTTGTATAGTTTAGCGAGATTATCTGTGGTCGTCATAATCCATGAATGGGTAGATTATGGACACGAAATTGGATTTCGTGACGGATAAACCTAAACTTAGAAAGTCCCACAATATGAGGTGTACTCGTTGAGCACTTGGGCAACGCGATATGAATAATACGGATTATTCATAATACTTCACCGGATTAAATGAGTTAATTCGGATCGTTTAATCGGTTAAACGATAACACATGCATTAGGGGATTTTTTCCGCTAATAATTATTGTGTATTTGTATTTGATACATAATAGATTAGATACACATTAATTATTTGTCAAATGAGATTTTGACACATGCCATAAATATATGTATTTATTATTTAATGTAAATAAAAATACATATATGGTAGTTTTATTTAATTATTTATTTATTAAATGATTAAATAATGGAAAATTAAAATATATTATCATTTTTGTCATAATTAGTATGAAAAATGGAGACATATAATTGGACACTTGGCATGTATTAATTAAGCAAAAGGTGTGACAATTTGATTGGTCCACCTAAAGCCTAATTAATGATTTAATTTGATTTAATTTTGTAAAGACAAAAATGCCCCTCTTCATTGCCATTAATTTCATCCACTTGGCTTTTAAAAAGTAGATTTGATTTTCTCTCTCTCTGTCCATCTTTAACATTGCCGAGAACCTAAAATGGAGAAAATGAAGAATGGGATTTATTGAAGCTTGATGATTCAAGCTTATAAGTGAAGAAAAAGAATCAAGAAGTGGCTTAAGGAACTTTGGAGTTTTAGAGGTAATCTTCAAAATTCCTAAAGCTTGAAATTTGTTTCTAGTTTCTTGATTTCTTAGAATTTTTCTAGGTATTCTTAGCTTATAAAATTTGGGGCTTTTGGCTTTGATGGATGGATTGGAAGTTAGAAAGCATGTGTGAAGTGTGTTTGGAATGAATTATTGTAATTTAGTTCCAAATTATTCAATTGTTGAAGTGTTGCAATTATAGAGTAGTTGATCCATTTTAAATAGCCTAGAATTGTTCTAGAGTTTTTCATGTGTGGTGGGACGTCTTTGGTGATGGATTAATTAGATTAATCTTAGTGAAAATTGGATTTAAAGCATGAATTTTTGACGATGTTCACTGGATCAGACCTGCACATCTTTCTATTTTGTTGATGAAAATATTGTCTTTTAAATGTTTTGGATGTGTTTTGGGAGTTGGAACATTTGCCGGAAAGTATTTCCGACCTGAAATAAGTGAAAACAGCCAAAACGGCGTTAAAGGGGATTTTGAGCCAACCGGGTGACGGCTGTCCAAACAGTGAATCTCTCACTGTTCAGGCAGTCCATGAATTACCCCAACACTATTGGAGCTGACCTGGGCAATTTCTATAAGTGTCGAGTAGTCGGTTCGGTCAAATAAGGCGTTTTAGGCCATTTTACGAAAAATAATTTTCGTAAAAGTTTCGCGAAGTTTCAAATATTTTTTGTTAATATTTGATATTAAATAAATAGTTTTAGGTGAAAAATGAATAAATTATTCATATTAGATATTGAATAATTTATTTGGTATTTTGAAAAAGTTTTAAAATACGATTTCGTCCGAACCCGCCCGCGCTTCCGCTGCGCCCCCCATCGCCAAACCCCAACAAAAATGGTATCTGAACGGGTCGGATGCTTCATCCATTACATTATTCATGCTTGATATTAGATACATAATCCAATTTTAATGTTCGCACATGCTTGGAATCTAGATATATTTCTTAACTGTTCGGTTTTATATGCTAACGAATATGTAACGGAAATTTAATTGTTAAATTAAGTTATATTTTCTATAGGTAGAATTGAATTATTTAGAAATTATTTAGATTATAATTCTACATTTAATGTAGAGTATAGCTTCCATAGGAAAATCCCCGCTTAGAAATAAGGATGTAAAGTAATGTGTATTGGATACATATTTCTTGGTCCGTCTTGCCAGTACGGTTTATGGGTATTTTTCTATAAGTGCATCTGATATCGTGCCAAAGCTGTGAGGGTGTAATTATAGGAATATTATCCATACCGGTTGTATATTGATACTGGATAATTCAAGTGAAAGTGGAAATCATGAACGTGCCAAAGCTTTCAGGACTACACCGGTAGCTTAAGTTTGTCATTGACAAATGTAGCCTTGATACGCCTCCCTGTGAACGTGCCAAAGCTGTCACAGCGAGAAATGGTCAGGACCGAAACCAGGAGTCACTCACTGGTGAGTGATTGACAAAGAGTTGTCTACCTAATGAATATACGTAGGCGAGATCGTGCCAAAGCTGTGAGTCGAAATATAGTCATGGGATCCTACTCTCACTATGGAATTCGATTTAATTATTGAATTATCGTTGTCCGTTGGGGATTATGATATTACGTAAAGTAGTTGGAGACACTACTGAGTTTAAAATCCATAACTTAAGCAGTGTATAATATTTTGGAATTTACTGCTTTCGTTTTCCTTTCATTCTATATTGTTTATAGATTTATGCTTCTAATCCACTGCATAGTATATTAATTGAATATATAGGTTTTCTGACTTTACTTATGGTTGCATAGTTCTAGAATAGGTTCTAGAAAGACAGTAGACTTAGATATTGTTAGATTAGTTGAAACCATCGGGAACTGTTGTTCCAATTTCCTTGAAAATTAAGATGGTTTGTGACTTAGTTACTAAGTCACGATTAGGTATTCTAAAAAGGATATCTGTTTTAGGATATAATTATCTAGAAATGAAAGTTTCTTATGTAGTAAGAATTGACTTGAATAGTTTATGTCTCGAGATTCTTGACTGGCATTAAGAAAACCCCATTAGGTATTTGTTTATCTTATAATGACTTTTCTTGGCTTTAGAGACTTTTAGAAGTCGCGTGTCTGAACAGTTTGCTAATCAATCATTTACAATTATTGTGAATAATTGAACGCAAATTATAAAGCTTAAGAAAAGAGATGTTGTTAGAGAATATTGATTCTCACAATACGACAACTTTAGATATTGGTTACCAGATCTCTCGTCCAGTTAATTAAAATAATGTTTAATAACTGTTTTGATATTTGATATCAGAACTTATGACTATTGGATAGTTACTTGTTATGTATAAACAGTTGTTACATATTTTAAGACGACTAGTAGTGTCATTAATGAAGATAAGCATTAAGAAAAATATCGATAAACTAAATAACTTATAACGAGCTTTATGAAATTTTATCATAAAAGCATTAGATGCTTGTTCCGTATGGTAAAGGATGGTCTGATACGAGATCACACCATATATCCTTATCCATTTAATGAATATAGTATTCAGGTTGTGATTAAATCTCATTTAACCTATGATTGTCATTGGACCACCGATTTATTAAACTAATACATTGGATGTGTGTAGTTTAATGAATTAGAAATTGCTTTGTATAGTTTTTCTTACTTCGTAACTTAGTTAATGTTTTCATGACTTATTA
The DNA here is from genome assembly GCA_019454045.1 of Zanthoxylum bungeanum. Lineage (NCBI taxonomy): Eukaryota > Viridiplantae > Streptophyta > Magnoliopsida > Sapindales > Rutaceae > Zanthoxylum > Zanthoxylum bungeanum. The sequence continues at coordinate 15,319 of SKCR01008384.1, read as the reverse complement.
CGTGTTTCTACTAGAGAACATGTTGATGTCTTAAATTGTTCAAGAACTGTCAATGTGTTTCTAATGAAACTCAGATAGAATATTTTGAATAGTTCAAATATATTATCTGTAGTGTTGAAAACTGTCTTTAGAAATTCATTGTGAGTCTTTGAATTGTTTGAAGATGTTTGATATGATCAAACACATGAATTTAAGACAATTTTCTAAAGTTATTTAATGAATATGATTCTTACTCAATATTAAACTTTCGCGATTCCATTTTGATGGAATTGGTTAGTGGGAGTTATCGAATCTTATATGATTTGATTTATTGATATTGAGTATTATTGAATTGATTTTCAATGCTTTTGGGGTTATGCTTCAGTAACACTAATTTTATCTCTTTAATTTGAGATTTGAATCTTTCTTTTGTATAATGGTTATATAATTGAAAGTACTTGTGCCTCGGAGGTACGAGTGAAAGGTTTATCATTTATTCTATTTAATAGAATATTGTATTCTATTTGATAAATATCTTTTATATGATACCGAGTAATAAAATTACTTTGTTACTTGGTGGTTAACATTGGATGTTGACGATTGCAGAAAAGATTTGACTTACTGAAGTCAAATCTGAGAATGATAAACTATAATGGAACTACATAATTAATAAGATGAAAAGACCCGTAGACAACTTCCGTATAAGTATAATAGGATGTCAGAATCATTTACAAAGTATTTGATTCTTAATGATTTTGTTGTTTTCTTATCGAAGAAAATTATCCTATAACTTATAGCGGGAGCAGTATTTAATATCGAATCTGGAACTTAACATTGAACCATAGATCTAAGATTGTTCAATGCTTACTACGATCGAGTTTAGAACTTGATTAGGCTTTCGTTATGAATAGTTCATAAAATATGCAAATTGTTTGCACAGCAAAAACATAGTGAGCTTGATAAAGGTTTCACCTTTATAGTATGATAGTGAGAAAGTTTTTACTCAGTAGTCTACTGTAGATTGTGAAGGAAATTGTCTCTAGTCGCACTAATTGAACAATTAGGAATCTGTTGGTTAATTTCGAAATTAAACCGTGTGTTTTGGCTAAAGAATGCAAAATGGCGTTCTTGAGTGATTTCTTCGAATGAGAGATCCGTTGTGATTTCTTTGTTTGAAGAGTTCATTCTAGAATGGCCCTAGAGTTTGTATTCTGCTAAGATCACAGTTTGATATACCAGCTTATGGAGCCTATTGTAGACTCGGATAAGTTTTCCAGAAATTCGTGTTCTCTGTTTTTGATATCAGTCAGATTATCTGGTTTTATCGAAGTATAGAGAACACGTATTTGTCAGTAGGGTCAGTGGGAGCGAACAAATTCCTTTCTAGTACTATATATCATGAGTCTTTTTTTCTCTTCGTTAAAGCGGTGGGAGTATTTTCTACTATATTTGATATAAAGTTATATATATGATATAAAACTAAGAGACTTGTGAGATACTCCTATTAGTCGCGTATTAGATATAATCTAATAAAAGACACAGTAAGACTATCTGTATAACAGTTAATATAACTGTTTGATAGTTAACGTGTCTTTTATATAAATAGTATTCATCTTTCGTAAAGGATGATTCATTTGTCGAAAGATAGATAGATTGGATTATCTAGTCAATCTTATGCATCATAGGATGATGGCGTAATGAATACTGTATTATGTGCAATTATAGATATCAATTTAATCATAATTGTTACAAGTTATTTTGATATATGGCAGACTATATGATGGTTTTGAAACATGTTCTTTGTGATCTTTGAGATATTAAGAACGAGTTTCAAATTCATGGAGAATTTAGTCAGCAACCATAAGGTCAGATTAGTTTTGATCCTAATTATGATGATAGATGGTCTACGTCATATAAAGTCTGAAAAGATGCAGTGGGAGTGTCACCATTGATTCTAGTGAACTAGTGGAATCAATTGAAACTTATGAAGTATTGACTTATGAAGTTTGCATAGTGACCTCATAGATTAGAAGTTTTCATATTATTGTAGTGCTTGCGCGGTGTCTCATAGTATTTGGATTTGATTTCTAAATACATAGACAACTCAGTAGCAATAACACAATACTGATATAGCATCTGAGTCATATTGATGTGGAATTTGGATTCTACAAAATATGAATGATGTTGGCTAAGGAAAACGGTTAAGTTTGTTGGACAAACTCAATTTGTTAAAACAGGCTTACTTGTTAGTGCCTACCTCTTGAGTGCTGATGAGCTCTTGAGGGCCATGAGTATGCGATATACATTAAGATGTATATAGGATACCATGGATTGGCACTAGAGCAAGTGGGAGAATTGTTAGGGTTGGTGCTCAGAGTGCCAATCCGGATCGTATTTATGTCTGATTCATAAATACGAGCAATTGTATTTTCCATAATATTAATAATTTTAATGGTAGCACCCTTTGTCTTTTATACACTTATTCGATCTAATCACGATTAGATATCTGATTATGATTAGATCGAAATTGAATCTAATTAAGTGATACATGTATATTAGACAAAGACCTTAGGATTTGCAGTATAGTGCGCAGTTACAACGCAATTTGTAATTGACATTGGGAAGCGCACTATTAGTTGTATATCCTTAAATAAAGTTCCTGGTCAAGATTTGCTAGCACGGGTCGATTAGTAAAATCCGTTGAGACTAGTATATGTCGTATATCGTGACTTGGTCGATGGTTTATCCCAGTTAACCATGAGTCTCGGGAGACTCGTATAGACATGTAGTGTTTATTTGATAAGAAGACATTGAACGACTCACTGATGGTTTCCTAATATATGGTACACCAACGTCAATAGGAACCTTCTCGAGTTGAGCGAGCATAGTGGTCCTTCGACTTGAAATACCGCTGTGGATAGATGAGCTATCCTCCTCACTTTGATGTCAGTCACGTCAACGATCTAGTCATAATCAGACCTCCGCCTGTTCATTGGGTGTAGACTGATGCTCATGATATCCTGTGTGTATCAAGATAGAATCTGTTATTCCTGTGTACAGGGCATAGGCATCCAACACGTGTTTACGATCTAGTAAATCCATTGTCGTGGTATAACTTTGTAAACCAGTTCCGAGTGTTATTTAGATATCGTAAATTGAAAGTCGAATATATTATACCGAACGGATTTGATGTTCTGATCTATATCCAAGTATAATATAATACGGCCTGTGGGAGGGATTATACGTATGTTATGACCTCGACTTGTATAGTTTAGCGAGATTATCTTTGGTCGTCATAATCCATGAGTGGGTGTATTATGGACATGAAATTGGATTTCGTGACGGATAAACCTAAACTTAGAGAGTCCCACAATATGAAGTGTACTCGTTGAACACTTGGGCAACGCGATATGAATAATACGGATTATTCATAATACTTCACCGGATTAAATGAGTTAATTCGGATCGTTTAATCGGTTAAATGATAACACATGCATTAGGGGATTTTGTCCGCTAATAGTTATTGTGTATTTGTATTTGATACATAATACGATTAGATACACATTAATTATTTGTCAAATGAGATTTTGACACATTCCATAAATATATGTATTTATTATTAATTATAAATATAAATAAAATATTATGGTGTTATTTAATTATTTATTTATTTAATTATTAAATGATTAAATAATGGAAAATTAAAATATATTATCCTTTTTGTCATAATTAGTATGACAAATGGAGACATATAATTGGACACTTGGCATGTATTAATAAGCAAAAGGTGTGACAATTTGATTGGTCCACCTAAAGCCTAATTAATGATTTAATTTTGATTAAATTTTGTAAAGACAAAAATTCCCCTCTTCATTGCCATTAATTTCATCCACTTGGCTTTTAAAAATTAGATTTGATTTTCTCTCTCTTGTCCATCTTCAACATTGCCGAGAACCTAAAATGGAGAAAATGAAAAATGGATTTCATTGAAGCTTGATGATTCAAGCTTATAAGTGAAGAAAAAAATCAAGAAGTGGCTTAAGGAACTTTGGAGTTCTAGAGGTAATCTTCAAAATGCCTAAAGCTTGAAATTTGTTTCTAGTTTCTTGATTTCTTAGAATTGTTCTAGGAATCTTTGCTTATAAAATTTGGGGCTTTTGACTTTGATGGATGGATTGGAAGTTAGAAAGCATGTGTGAAGTGTGTTTGGAATGAATTATTGTAATTTAGTTCCAAATTATTCAATTGTTGAAGTGTTGTCATTCTAGAGTATTTGATCCACTCTAAATAGCCTAGAATTGTTCTAGAGTTGTTCATGTGTGGTGGGACTTCTTTGGTGATGGATTAATTAGATTAATCTTAGTAAAAATTGGATTTAAAGCATGTATTTTTGACGAATTTGGTCACTGGATCAGACCTGCACATGTTTCTATTTTGGTGATGAAAATGTTATCTTTTAAATATTTTGGATGTGTTTTGGGAGTTGGGACATTTTCCAGAAAGGTGTTTCCGACTTGATATAAGCGAAAACGGCCAAAAACGGCGTTACCGGGTGGATTTTAGCCAACTGGGTGACGGTTGTCCAAACAATGAATCTGTCACTGTTTGGACAGCCATGAACTGCCCCAAAACTATTGGAGCTGACCTGGGCAGTTTTCATAAGTGTCAGGTAGTCGGTCGGTCAAAAATGCATTTTAGGCCATTTTGCGGAAAATCGGTTTTCGTAAAAGTTTCGCGAAGTTTCAACTATGTTTATGTTAATATTTGATATTAAATAAATAGGTTTAGGTGAAATATGATTAAATTATTCATATTAGATATTGAATAATTTATTTGGTATTTTGAAAAAATTTAAAAATACGATTTCGCCCGAACCCGCGCTTCCGCTGCGCCCTATCGCCCAAAACCCTAACACGTAATGCCCCCAAATCCTAGTTCAGGAATAGGGATGATAGATGCCCCTAGATCCTAGATTCAGAGCTTGGAGGGTAGGATAGATCCACACCCCCAGTTCTAGTTCAGTGGCTTGGGGACGGCGATACGTAACGCCCCAAGACCACTAGTTTCAAGGACAGTAGTGGCATGCATTGGGGGACGGTGATATGTAACGCCCCAATATCGTGGATTTGCACTCCTGGCTCTAGTTAAGCGTATGGGGGATGGTGATACGTAACGCCCCCATACGTCAGGTTTTTCAGAGACAGTGATCAGTTTTTAGAAATAATTTTTAAATACAGATTTCAGAGATAGTTTCCAAAGAGAAGTTTTCTATAAAGGTAAGTTTTAAGAAACAGCAGATTTATAAGAGACTTTCAGAAAAGATATGTTTACAAAAGAGTTTTCAGATAAGATTTTTAGAAAAAGTGTTCAGAGTTTTCAGACAAGGAAAAAGTTTTCATATAAGATTGTTTCTTGGGAGGACTTTGGTTTTAGAACCAAGTATTTTTCATAATAGTATTTCAGTTTTCGTTTTAAATCGCCCACTCACTTAGATCGTTCAAACGATTTAACAACCCCCACCCCCCCATTTTTTTTATCTTCCAGAGTTATTCCCGGAGGACGGGTTTGAGAGAATGGATACCGATGGCAGTCACTAGAGGATTTTGTCCACCAGGTCGAGTCAGAGTTCAATTCAGTTCAGTCAGTGTCAGAAGATGTCATGTAATATATAATTGGTTTAGTAAAGTATACACATGTAAAGAGTTATAAGTGTTCATTACTAAAGTTGAGATGTGTAGTAAATTTAAGTATCTAGTTAAAAAGCATTATGTATTTATGATGTTAAGTTGGGCAAAGATCCCGTGCATGAGTTTGTACATGAGATGAGTTTAACATTGTCATAAAGTCAAAGGCGCAGGGGGATAGTATGGCATATTCCATGCCGGTAGCATCTGCCGGATTGGGGATGTTACAAAGATGGTATCAAAGCATGGTCTAGGGAGTCAGTGACTGCAGTGGGTAGAGTTTTGGGGTCTTGTATACATAGTATGCCTGGGGTGTTGGGTTCTCTAAGAACTAGCCAAGATCAATTAAGCATAAAACTTTGTGTGAATAAACAAAGTAAGATAGCGGAAAGTACTCACTTTGATCGGCTAAGAGGATGTAGGAGATAACAAAATTTCCACTTTGAGAATTTGTGTTCCAAGCTCTCCTTTGCATGAATGATGAGCTCCAAGCTTTGAATCTTGAATTCCAAACTCATGGGAGTAGTTTCCCTATCACATTTGAATGACCCCTTTAGTGTGCTAGCACTTGAGATTTTGAAGCAAAAAATCAAGAACATGAAGCCAAGCTTCACGCCATTTTTGAGAGAAAAAATGAGAGGAATTCGGCCCCTAGGCCATAAGAGAGGAAGAGAAAGGGGGTTTTTGTTACTTGTATTGTATATAATTGTTTTCAAAATAAAAATCAATTATCTATTACCAAAATTAAATTTTGTAAAAGTCATTACAAATGACATAAAGTAAACTTTGTGTGTTTTACAAGCTTCCACCAACCACCAACTTCCATCAACCAAAAAGTTGATAAAGTTGACTAGGTGTGTGACTTGTGTGGGCCCCACTTTAATTCAAAATCCGAGTGGGCCCGTAAACACATTTCGGGCTCAGGTTCGTTAATTCCAAATTAACGAATTTTCTGTTGCGACGTAATTAAATCAAATTAATTAAATAATTATGCCTAGCAAAACTACTATTAAAGTCACTCGCGAATTAATTCTAAATTATTCGTTCGCCCGAATTAAATCCAATTTTTTTAATTCCGTTATGAAATCTAATTTCATTTAATATATCGAATATATTATTTTATCGATCAATTCTGAATTAATCGTTCTCTCTCTTCTAATAGAATTTTATCCCAGATAAAATTCTCACCGTAATTAATCCTAGATTAATTTTCTCTCTCTAATAATTAATCCCAGATTAATTATGTTCGAGTCATACGTCATCGGTGAATCCTTCGGGAAGCGACCCATGAGATCTCTGGATATGTTGGCAGTAAATCCGGTCGTCGAACTATCCGAACACGTGCGTACCCGGTACCACGTTCTTACCGATTTACAAGACATGGTTGGCTTCTAGCAAAGCACCGTGCCTATCCAATTCTCCGGAATATTCTTTAAGTAATATATAATCTATATCAGACGTAGTATACGTAGTATTGCGTGTTGCAATCCAGTATCAATATCACATGCTAGGCCTAGGGCTGGAATTGTGTCTGCCCCGTATGAAGCATATATCAGATCTCTGGTAACTAGTCTCTATAATCAGATAATCATGACCTAGTCATATTATCCTGATGACTGTAGCTTAACAGTACTAGTTCCGTATCCTGCGTGATCATCATCTCCATATGACTGGAGCGATACTTCCATCTTGACATCACACCCAATACACTATGATTCTCAGTATACCCAGAAGAGGCGTACACGGAACCTGTTAAATCCCCGGATGACCAAAACCAAAGTATACTGATTGTCGCAAGTATTAGCGATGCAAGTCTCGGGTTAAGACCAAATACACCTACCCTTATTCGGATTCCCATAGACACATAGTCATACTACCAATGTGATTCCGAGGGGTCTATCCAGAGCGAAGCTGTTCCCGTGTACCATCAGGTAACACAACCTCCTATCACATTTGCATAAGTATCCATACTTAAATATATGAGAACTATGTCGTTATGCTCCCACAACGCGCACAAGTGCAATACTAGTCTATTCCACATTATCGATGTCCAGTCTCGATAATACTACGACTAGGGATATTTAATGATTAAACCTTAGTGGATTAATATTGTCTCATATCTTATTAATCCGGTACTAATCATATGGACTTTTATCATTTATGTATCTTGGTAATCCAATTACAAATGATAAAATAGCAATTTCCTTTTTCACATAGTTAATTTGTACAACAACGCCATGTTCTCTACAAATAGTGATGTTATAGGTCATAATCGTCCAATAATCTCCCACTTGGCCTATAGCCAATCATTCAAGTGTCCTGCACCTGAACTATGTACGAGTCGCTCAAACTTCTTCTGAGAAACAGCTTTCGTCAGCGGATTTGCAAGGTTATCATCTAATGCGATTTATTCGATCATCACATCGCCACGATGTATGATCCAACGAATCAGTTGAAACTATTTGAAGTACAAACTTAGATCGTTGATGAGACCATTAGTTCTTTAGCCTGTGATGTGGCCCAGCTCAGGTGCTAACAGAACTACACCTAATCTAATTCTGATTATATAGATCCAAAAAAAATGCTTCTTTTGCTGCCTCAGCTGCAACAATGTTCCGCTTTTGTTATTTATTCGGCAACAGTATCTTGCTTGGAAGATTTCCAGCTCAATGTTCCGTTATTCAAATTAAATAGTACCCTTATTGCGACTTACCATCATTTTTGTCGGTTTGGAAACTTTCAGCGGTGAACCCAGTTACCTCAAGTTCTCCTTCTCCATAGCTTAAGAAATCATCCTTAGTTCGTCTAAGATACTTAAGGATGTTCTCAACATCAATCCAGTGACCATCACCTGGATTGGCCTGATTGTGATTTCATATGTTCAAAGCATATGAGACACCAGGTCACGTACATTTCAAAATGTACGAGTTCTCGGAGAGTGCCAACAACTTTTAGATCTATCCCAGTAGATCCTTATTCCTAGAATAAAGGTTGCATCTCCCAAGTAGTCTACGGAGAATTTTCATGAAAGCCAAGCTTTCACCGATTCTTTAATATGGGAAATCATTTCCAAGAAATGATATGTCATCATTATATAGGACAATCATTGTCAGTGCACTCCCACTAACCTTCTTATATACAAAAGAATTACATTCGTTTTGAAATAAATCATATACCATTATGATCTTATCAAAACGTTGGTTCCAAGAACAATGTTTGCTTCAATCCATTAATGGATCGATTTAACTTGCAACCTTGTTTGCATGTTTTGCACGACAAAACCATCAGGATGTTGCATTCAAACATCATGCCAAAAGGTTTCGGTTAAGGAAAGTGTTTGACGTTCAGCTGTCATATTTCATAAATGAAACATGCAGCAGTAGCAAGCATTATCCAAAGGATTAATCATGGCAACAAGTGAAAAACTTTCGTCGTAGTCGACACTATGTCATTGACGATACCATTTCTGTACAAGCCTAGCTCTGTATATTTATATATTGTCATCCATGTATGTCTTCCTTGAAGACTCATATAGTACCAATAAGCACAATGTCTTCTGGTACATTAACCAGTGTCCAAACTTAGTTGGTATATATGGAATCCATTTCGGACTTCATGGCACTTTGCCATAAAAGGAGTCGATACCCTATATCACTTCCTCATACGTAGTCGGTTTTTCTTCCTCAATAGATTGATATCTACATGAGGTGAGATCAGAAAACCATACCTCCCAGGTTGCTTTCTGACTCTCTCCGACCTACGTGGTTCTTGTGTATTCGAAGATTGTGGTACAGTTTCATCTCTGATGAACTTTTTATGTTCTGTGAGGACTCGGTGCCTAGAACAGTATTACTCTGATTTTCATCGAGTTTTACTTTCCTTCCACTTACCACTGCATATAGGTATTCCTCTTAGGAAAACCGCATGGAGAGCAACAATTACATTGTTCTCTTGTGAGTTGTATAAGAACTATACTTTGGTTTCCCTAGGACAACCTAAAAATAGGCACTTATCCGATTTGAGTTCTAGTTTGGTATCATCCAAACATATGCCCAGCATTCCCAAATCTTCAGGAATGTGAAACCCGGTTTCTTTCCTGTTCATATCTATATGAAGTCTGTCTAACAGATTTTTCATGGAACCTTATTCAAAATAAGTATTGCATTGTTTAATGCGTATCCCTAGAAGGAAATTAGTAGCTCAAAGCGACTCATCATTAACCTTACCATGTCCAAAAAAGTTCGGTTTGTCTGTTCGGACACACCGTCAAATTGAGGTGTCCCGGGAAGAGTCCACTGTGAAAGAATACCATACTCTTTCATGTAATCTTGAAAACTCATATGTTTAAGTATTCTCCACCACGGTCCGACCGTAATGTTTTAATATTTTTACCGGTCTGTTTCTTACTTCGTGTCGAAACTCTTTGAATTACTCAAAAGTTCCTGACTTGTGTTCATAAGATACACATAATCGTAACGCGATGTCAATCCGTAAAGGTTACGAAGTATTCATATTCATCTCTAGCCTAGCTAGACATGGGCCCATTTACGTCACAATGAACGAGGGTTAACAGATCGGTGGCACTTGCACTTTTACCAAGTAAAAGGTGTTTATGCACTTTGCCTAATAAACTAGATTCGTAGACATTATTTGAATTAGAATCAAATATGTCCTAGTACCCACTCTTCGAAAGTGTGGATATACGTGTCTTATTAATGTGTCCTAGACAACAATGCCACTTTTAAGTCTCAACAAATTATTCAGTTTGAGCTTTTATTTGTCATATAACATGTTTGAGATTCATTTATATTCAAAATATAAATACTGTTATTCACATCTAATGTGCTTATCTCAATATCATCTTATAAACAAAACACTTAGTGTTCTAGAATATAAAAGTATATCCGCAACGGGTTAAACTAGATATAGAGATAATGTTTCTAGTCAAACTAGGTACATTAAAACAATCTCCTAATTTAAGTACATGCCCAAACGGTAGTTCCAAAACTTATGTTTCTACGGTCAAAACAACGACTCTAGTCCCGTTTCCGACTCGCAGGTCGATCTCATCTGAAGCCAGTCTCCTGCTAATCAGCAGATCCTGCACATCAGTACATACATTTATGTACCACATCCAGTATCTAAAATCCAATTTTAAAACCAGCAGTGGACATGTTTATAACAAACATACTTGAAGCCGGAGCCTCTCACTTCCTTCATGTCTGCCTTTGTCCATACGACAGTCATGCTTTCAGTGACCCGTTTGCCACAGTTTAGGCAGACATCTTGGGATATGTCCATTGTCTTCCTAGAAGACTATGATGATTTTTCCTTTGCCCCTTTTCATATCCCTAGAAGCCTTCGACCAAGCCTTGACCTTCTGGGATGTTGAAGTAAGATGCGCCTTGCGCTTCTTGCCCTTTTGCAAGCTCTGGTTGTGTCTCCTTGAGCATAGCCATTAACTCTACAAGAGTTTTCTTTTACAATCAATACTTCTAAGATCTAAGTATAGATCTTATGAAGATCCTTCAATTTCAATATCATACTATAAGGATCTAATCCTTAGTTCTGACGAAGAAATTAATGAATCATTGCGGCAAGTATAACAAATTGAGCACTAAAGTTATCATCACCATGAGTCTTCCAAAACTCATGCTCCACTATTTGCTCAACTCCGGGCTAAGGCCCGAGATGTCACTTTATCAAAATAAAGTAACTTATTGGCTCCCATGACTATCCTGAGGTTCTATTCCCAATTTGAAAAATTGAAGCCGCTTAAAGACATTTTCACCCAGGATTATGTTTTAAACGCTAATCTTTTAGTTATCTTGATTGCTATAGTCCAACTATCCAATTAACGATTTCGGGTACAATCGAATATAGGGATTACTATAGTCTAACTATATAATCAACTACAATTGATCGGTTAAATTCAAATATATTGATTACTATAATCCAATTATATAACCAACTATAAATGATTGGTAAAATTCAAATATATTGATTACTATAATCCAATTATATAACAACTATAAATGAAGAAGTTTGAATACAGTCTAACTGTTTAATTAAAACAACAATTGAATATTAGTCCAACTAATATATTATATAAATTTTTAATGACGAAAAGAAATGAACGCGTATTGGCAAGTATCTAAACAAAATTGCAAATTTAATACTTGTCTCCCACTATTTTTTGGCGAGCCTCTAATCCTCTGTGGAGTACTCGGGAAACCTAGTTTCCTAGTGGGTTAGGATCCCGTTAAATAACACATAACCTTGACTTTGGCCAACAAGCTGTATGATATTTAACTAGGTAGATCTCTAAGATCAATTGGATCTCATCCAATTCCTATATCTGGTAGGTGGACTTCCAAGTTCCGAAACATATATCCAATATATGCCAATATATCCAATATATTCCCTAACATTTTTCCTCTGAATCAACTAAGTCTTGGCTTTGGCTCAACAAGCTTAATGAAACCAGTTAAACGTGACTCATTGGCAGTGGGAAAGCTTCGTAATCGAGGCCGATGAACAAAAAGTGGCCTTGACTTTGGCCAACAAATCACAACTTGCCCAAGACGTACGATATGGAACAAAGCTTTCATGATTCAAACACATCCGCGATGGTCAAAGGTCTTGACTTTGGCCAACAAACCAGTGCAAATCTTGGATTTTGAGAGAGAATCACTCAATGGAAGGAAAAACGCTTAATATAAAATTAGGGTTTTCGCGTAATTGGCAACCAATTAATTATCTTTAATTAGGTCTCATCATACACCCTTAAGCATGCATTCTAAAAGCATAATAAGGCGCGATAAATAAATTAATAATGATATGCGGATGGATACTTAATAAATTGTTCCTAGAACAAATCTCTTCATTTTCCTCTCTCCCGCTAGCACTATTCATACTTCTACCCAATTACATAATACTTCTAAAGAAACCTCATTTACATTGAGGGGAATTGGTGAGAAGAGAATTACAAAGAATCAAGAGATAAAGGCTGGACACGCAGGTCCAATTTAATAAATTCTAAATTTATTACAACAATTTCCAAAATTGCCCTCACTCATCTAATATCCACCTGATATACATTATTCATACAATACATCCATGTATTCACACAAAGCATGTTAGTCAATCAATCTAATCCAATTAATTAATCTCTGAATTAAGTGATCATCCAATGTTCAAACAACGATTTGATTTGCGCGAGTCCAACTTGTTTAAGAATAAGTACTCAAAGTGTGAATTCTTGAATTATATCGAACTACAATTTTAAATTTGATTTAATTTGTATTCAATACTAATTCTGTATTTAATTCCAAATTAAATAATTACACTTTATTAATGTGCATTTACGACTTAGATTCTAAATCTAATCTTAATGGGTCTCAAAGCCCAATTATCATCCAATGTCAATTTAATTAAAGTCCAATGGGCTTTCAATTAATTTATTAAGGCATGGACTTTGGCAACCAAAGCCCAATAAGGAATCACCATTTGCCACAAAATTAATTTTGGCCCATTAGGCCCAATTAATTATTTAAAGGCCCATTTTTATATTTGGACTTTATGGAAATGGTTTTAAGCCCAATTGGATCCAACCAATTATCCTAAACCAAAACTTGGCCCAACCAAGCCCATTAAGCCCAAATACAACAACATTAGCCCAATTCAAAATTAAAGGTTAATTTATTTAATCACAATATTCCAAATATCAAAATTATTTAATTAAAGTGTATTAGCCATAATTAATTAGTTAAATTAATATTTCCAAAACACCAATTAACTAATTAATCATGCTTTAATTAATCAACTTATGTCCAACACAAATTGAAGCAAAATCAATCCCAACATGCTTACAAGGCTCACGGCAATTTAGGAATTATTATATCCGATTTTGATTTCAATCCAATTAAATCACAAATCAATATATCCAAACATTTTAAACACATCATATGGCTTAAAATCAAAAATCACCAAGAGCCATAAGGGTCATTCACATTCGGCCATCATAAGGGAAAAAATTTCTAATCAATTTTTATCCAAATTAATCATTCATAACTCTAAGTTATCATAATCCAAACATAACCAAACACTCAATTTGACAAAATCATGCTCCAAGCAAAATTACCCAAATTCAAGTATATAAACCCTAAGTCAATTTCATGCTTAATTTAGGCTCTGATACCATTGTTGGGTTCTCTAAGAACTAGCCAAAATCAATTAAGCATAAAAATTTGTGTGAATAAACAAAGTAAGATAGCGGAAAATACTCATTTTGATCGGCTAAGAGGATGTAGGAGATAACAAAATTTTCTCTTTGAGAAGTTATACTCCAACCTCTCATTTGCATGAATGATGAGCTCCAAGCTTTGAATCTTGAATTCCAAACTCATGGGAGTAGTTTCCCTATCACCTTTGAATGACCCCATTAGTGTGCTAGCACTTGAGATTTTGAAGCAAAAAATCAAGAACATGAAGCCAAGCTTCACGCCATTTTTGAGAGAAAATGGGAGAGGAATTCGGCCCTAGGCCAAAAGAGAGGAAGAGATAGAGGGTTTTTGTTACTTGTATTGTATATAATTGTTTTCAAAAAAAATCAATTATCTATTACCAAAATCAAATTTGGTAAAAGTCATTCCAAATGACATAAATTAAACTTTGTGTGTTTTACAAGCTTCCACCAACCACCAACTTCCATCAACCAAAAGTTGATAAAGTTGACTAGGTGATGTGTGACTTGTGTGGGCCCCACTTTAATTCAAAATCCGAGTGGGCCCACAAAACATATTCCGCGCTCGGATTCGTTAATTCTGAATTAACGAGTTTTCCGTTGCGACGGATTAAATCAAATTTAATTAAATAATTATGCCTAGCCAAATTACTATTAAGTCACTCGCGAATTAATTCTAAATTAATTTGTTCGCACGAATTAAAATCTAATTTTAATTCCGTTATGAAATCTAATTTCATTTAATATATCGAATATATTATTTTATCGATCAATTTCGAATTAATCGTTCTCTCTTCTAATAGAATTTTATCCCAGATAAAATTCTCATCGTAATTAATCCTAGATTAATTTTCTCTCTCTACTAATTAATCCCAGATTAATTATGTTCGAGTCATACGTCATCGGTGAATCTTCGGGAAGCGACCCATAATATCTCTGGATATGTTGGCAGTAAATCCGATCGTCGAACTATCTGAACACGTGCGTACCCGGTACCACGTTATTACCGATTTACAAGACATGGTTGGCTTCTAGCAAAGCACCGTGCATACCCAATTCTCCAGAAATATTCTTTAAGGAAATATAATCTATGTCAGGTGTAGTATACGTAGTATTGCGTATTGCGATCCAGTATCGATATCACATGTTAGGCCTAGGGCTGGAATTGTGTCTGCCTCGTATGAAGCATATATCGGATCTCTGGTTACTAGTCTCTATAATCGAATAATCATGACCTAGTCATATTATCCCGATGACTGCAGTACTTAAGAGTACTAGTTTCGTATCCTGCGTGATCATCATCTCCATATGACTGGAGCGATACTTCCATCTTGACATCACACCCAATACAATACGATTCTCAGTATATCCAGAAGAGGCGTACACGGAACCTATTAAAGCCCCGGACGAC
>SKCR01008383.1:0-24009 GCA_019454045.1 Zanthoxylum bungeanum | reverse complement strand
CTAGGCCTTGGCTTTGGCACAACAAACCTAGTGATCCCAGTCAAGCGCGGACCCATTGACATGGAAGCTTCGTAATCAATGTCAATGGACAAGAAGTGGTCTTGACTTTGGCCAACAAACCACAACTTGGACACGACACCGATATGGAACAAAGCCTCGTGATTAAAACACTTTCGAAGGACAAGGGCTTGACTTTGGCCAACAACCCCTGCCAATCTCGGATCTTGAGTAAGAATCACTCAATGGAAGGAAAATAAACGCTTGATATTTGATGAGGTTTTTTCGCGTGCAAATTGGCTACCAATTTAATATCTTTGTTAAGGTCTCATCATCATACACCCTAAACATGCATTCTAAATACATAATAAAGCGAGTATGAAAATAAATAATAATGATATGCGGATGGATACTTAACACATTGATCCTAG
Source organism: Zanthoxylum bungeanum (assembly GCA_019454045.1). Lineage (NCBI taxonomy): Eukaryota > Viridiplantae > Streptophyta > Magnoliopsida > Sapindales > Rutaceae > Zanthoxylum > Zanthoxylum bungeanum. The sequence continues at coordinate 23,581 of SKCR01008383.1, read as the reverse complement.
ATCAAATCTCTCTCCTTTCTCACTCAAGCAGCACTAGTATTACTTCTACCCGTTACACTACACTTCTAAAGAAACCTCATATACATAGAGGGGAATAGGTGAAAGAGAATACAAAGAGAATAGAGGTGATAAGGCTGGACACGCAGGTCCAATTTAATAAATCGAATTTAATACAACAATTTCTAAAATTGCCCACCCGTCTAATATCCATCCGATAACATTATTCATTCAACACAACCACGTATTCACACACATAAGCATGCTATCAATCAATCAATCAAATTAATTAATCTGATAATTAAGTGATCATCCAATGTTCAAACAACGATTTGATTTTGTTCGAGTCAAACTCGTTTTTACGAATAAGTACTTAAAGTACGAATTCATGAATTAAATTAAACTACATCATTAAATCTAATTTAACATGTATTTAATACTAATTCATTATTCAATTCCAAATTAAATATTACACTTTTATTCAATAAACCTTTTCGATTTAAATTCCAAATTTAATCGTAACGCGTGTCAAAGACCGATTAACGTCCAACGTCAATTCAATTAAAGTCCAATGGGCTTTTGATTGATTTCTTAAGGCGTGGACTTTTGGTCAACTCGGGTCAAACCGATAACCAAAGTCCAATCCGGGATTTATTCCATAAGCCCATAAATCAATCTTGGCCCATTAGGCCCAATTGAACTTTAAAGGTTCATTAAGTGGCATTTGGGCTTTATGGTCAAGGTTTTGGGCCCAATTGGATCCAATCCATTTGGCCTAAACCCAACTTGATAAAATCAAGCCCAATAGGCCCAATTACAATATTAAAGTCCAATTTCCAAAATTAGGCCCAATTAATTAAATATGACAAAATCCAATTTCATATTCAATTCAAATAAAGTGTATTACATGATTAATCAACTAAATCAATATTTCTAAAACACCATATTAGTCCAATTAATCATGCTTAATTCATTATTACATGTCCAACATACAAATTGAAAAATCAAACCCATTTACATGCTACTAAGCTCTCGGCCAAGGAGGGATTTTGTGTCCAATTCGGTTTCAATCCAATCAATCCGCATTCGACATTAAATACATATCCCGAATGATTTCCAATACATCCAATTATCAAAATCAAAATTTACCAAGACATTAGGGCATTAGTCACATTCGGCCAACTCAAAGATTTTGGGGTTTTTGTCCAATTCGAAATCCAATCCAATTCGATTCAAATTAACGTCAACCTAATCGATTCTAACTCATCAAATGAATTAAAAAATCAAAAAATCCAAGATCCCAAAAATGCATATACATTCGGCCAAGGTGAATAAATTGGGGAAAATTATTCCAAATCAATTTTCGTTAAATTAGTCCAACCAATATGAATTTAAACATGTTATAAGCATACTCAAACAAGCAATTTATTCAAATCATGCTCAACAAACATTTACCCAAATTTTAAGCCCTACATTTTTCATGCTTGCAACATTAGCTCTTGATGCCATTATTGGTAAAATCTAGGTCCCAAGATCAAACAAGACATGAAAACATGCGTGAATACACCAACGAAGATAGCGGAATACTTATATTGATCGGTTATGTCGATTTGAAGATGAATCATGCCCAAAAACGCACTGCCTTGCTCACGCCACTGCAACCAGTCCATGCTCACTGTCTTGGCAGTTTCGGGTCTCAAAACGAAGCTCCAAACTCCGTCGGATGAATATCGCCTCATGGGTGAACCTCCCTACCACCTTCGCAAGACTCGTAGTGTGCTAGCACTTGATTTCTCACCATGAGAAACCACTCTTGGCTTCCCTTTGTTCACGCCATTTCTGGTTCCAAACCAGTGAAGATTTTCTTCATTTGGGCGTGAGAGAAGAGAGAAAAAATGTGAGAGATGAAATTGTGTTAAGTTAAAATGATTTACCAAAAATCAATTTATATTTATGCCATAATTTTATTAAATTAATAATAAAATTATGACACAAAACATGCAATGGCTTAGAGTGTCAAACACTCAAACTCCATGCAATGACATTGAGTGCAATGTACACAATCTACATGCAATGCATTAGAATGACATGTGTCATGTGGGCCCCACACATTTCCAAATGAAAGTGGGCCCACGTGCACTCACGCGTTCGGGTTCGATATTTCCGAAATACCGAGCTTACGTCGCGACGTTAATTCAATCGAATTTAAATAAATAATTGCGCCTGGCGAAATTATTATTTACGTCGCTAACGAATTAATTCTAAATTAACTCGTTTGCCCGAATTAAAATCTAATTTTAATTCCGCGTCGAAATCTAATTTCGTCTAATATATCGAATATATTAATACATCGATTAATTTCGAATTAATCGTTCTCTCTCTTTAGACGACATTTTATCCCGGATAAAACATCTCCGTTATTAATCCTAGATTAATTTTCTCTCTCTTCTATTATAATCCCAGATTATTCAAGAGTGCGAGTTGTGCGTCATCGGTGGATTATCGGGAAGCGACCCATGAGATCCCCGGATAATCTGGCAGTAAATACGGTCGTCGGAGTATCCGAATCACGTACGTACCAAGTACTACGTTCTACCGATTTACGAGACAAGGTCGACTCCTAGCAAAGCACCAAGTCTACCTAATTCTCCGGACATATCCATTAAAGAATATTAAGATCTGTATCAAGCGTAGTATACTAATGTATTGTGCATATCGGCCCAGTATCGGATAGTCACGTGCTAGGGCTGGGGCTGGATAAGTGTCTGCCCCATCCGAAACACATATCGGATGTCTGGTAACTAGTCTCTATAATCGGATATTCATGACCTGGTCATAATATCACGATTGGATGCGCATCTCTTAAGAGCACTAATACCGTATCCTGCGTGACATCATCTCCACTATGACTGGAGTGATACTTCCGTCTTGACATCACATCCAATACACTACGATTCTCAATATACCCGGCATTGGCGTACACAGAACCGGTTACAGTCCTAGACGACCTCAACTAAAGTATATCGATTGTCGTAAGCATTAGCGATGTAAGTCTCAGGTTAAGACTATACACACCTACCTTGATTTCGGCCTCCCATAGACACATATTCATAATACCAATGGGATTCCGAGGGGTCTATCCAGAGCGAAGCTGTTTCCCGTACCATCGGTGAAACACGACCTCCTATCGCACTTGCATAAGTATCCAACACTTATATATATGAGAACTATGTCGTTGTGCCCTCACAACGCACACAAGTGCAATACTAACCTATTCCGCATTATCGATGTCCAGTCTCGATAATACTACGGCTAGGGATATTTAATGATTAATCCTTTGTGGACTGATACTGTCTCATATCATCTCAATCCAGGAACTAATCATAGGGACCTCTCTTCATTTATATATCTATGGTGATCTAATCACAAATGATGAGAGTGCAATTTCCTTGTCACATAGTTAATTTGCTACAACAACACAATGATCTGTGCAAATAGTGACGCTATGGGTCATTTTGTCCAACACTTTGATCCTTCAATGTGCTAGCAAATGGAAAAGAAAATCAAATCAAATCTTCTTGCCCTAATGGAAGTCACGGCATTGTGAGAGAGAGAGAAGAGTTGTATTGATCTTTGTTACAAAAATCAATTTAATTTATGCCATAATATTTATTAAATTAATAATAAACTTATGACACAAATCATGCAATGGCTTAGAGTGTCAAACACTCAAACTCCATGCAAAACCATTGAGTGTATTGTACACTATCACCATGCAATGTATTAACAATTAAATAATGCATATAATGACATGTGTCATGTGGGCCCCACACGTTTCCAAATGAAAGTGGGCCCACGTGCACTCACGCGTTCGGGTTCGATATTTCCGAAATACCGAACTTACGTCGCGACGTTAATTAAATCGAATTTAAATAATTACGCCTAGCGAAATTATTATTTACGTCGCTAACGAATTAATTCTAAATTAACTCGTTTGCCCGAATTAAAATCTAATTTTAATTTCGCGTCGAAATCGAATTTCGATTATTATATCGAATATAATAATTTTATCGATTAATTCTAAATAATCGTTCTCTCTCTCTAAATAAGGCACTTTATCCAAGATAAAGTTTCTCCGCAATTAATCCAAGATTAATTAAGTCCGAATCAAATATCATAGGTGAATCTTCAGGAAGCGACCCAAGAGATCTCCGGATATGTTGGCAGTAAATACGGTCGTCGGATAATCCGAACACGTACGTACCTCGTACTACGTTCTTACCGATTCACAAGACAAGGTTGGCTTCTAGCAAAGCGCCATGCCTACCCAATTCTCCAGAAATATTCTTACTGGAATATTAGATCTATATCAAGCGTAGTATACCGTAGTATTGCGTACATCGATCCAGTATCGGACGATCACATGTTAGGCCTGGGGCTGGAAATGTGTCTGCCCCGTACGAAACATATATCGGACATCAAGCAACTAGTCTCTTTAAATCGGACAATCCTGACCTGGTCATATTGTCCCGACGGTTGCAACTTTTTATAGAGTACTAGTTCTGTGTCCTGTGTGATCATCACCTCCATATGTCTGAAGTGATACTTCCATCTCGACATCACATCCAGTACACTACGATTCTCGATAAACCCAGAAGAGGTGTACACAGAACCGGTTAAGGTCCCCAACCACCAAAACCAAAGTTTACCGATTGTCGCAAGTACTAGCGATGTAAGTCTCAGGTTAACACCATATACACCTACCCTGATGCGGCCTCCCATAGACACGCAGACATACTACCAATGGGATTCCGCGGGGTCTATCCAGGCGAAGCTGTTTTCTCTACCATCGGTAAAACACAACCTCCTATCGCACTTGCATAAGTATCCAATACTTAAATATATGAGAACTATGCCGTTGTGCCCTCACAACGTGCACAAGCGCAATACTAGTCTATTCCGCATTATCGATGTCCGATCTCGATAATACTCCGACTAGGGATATTTAATGATTAAACCTTTATGGATTGATACTGTCTCATATCATCTCAATCCGGTATTAATCATATGGACTTTCGCCATTTATATATCAAAGTAAATAATATTACAAAACGGCAAAAGGCAATTTCATTATCACATAGTTAATTTTGTACAATAATACAATATCATTTACAAACAGTGACGCTATGGGACATAATGTCTAACAGGTACATCTGTCGAGCACTAGGTGTCATAGATGATTGCTGACATCGATCAGCTATGTTAGTTGGGATTTACTTAAGTGGCTGAGACTACAAAAGATTTGATCTTATAGTCTCTACCCGAAAGCTAGGGCAGGTTCATTATAAACCAAGAGAAAATTCTTGGAGAATTGAAGGCTATGCTCTAAGAGGCACAGTCAGAGCTTCTATAAAGGGGCAGAGGCAAAATCATCAGAGTTTTCTAGGAAGACAAAGGACATATCCCAAGATGTCTGCCTAAATTGTGGCAAACGGGGTCACTAGAAGCGTGACTGCCGTATGGACAAGGCAGACATGAAGGAAATGAAGGCGGGGCAAGGCTCCGACTTCAAGACAGTTTGTCATAAACATGTTCACTATTAGTTTCAAAATTGGATTTTGATACTAAGTATTATCCATAAATATATGTACTGATGTGCAGAATCTGCTGATTAGTAGGATACTGACTTCAGATAAGATTGATCTGCGAATCGGAAACGGGATGAGAGTCGCTGTTTTAACCGTAGAGACCTAAGTTTAGGAACTACCCTTTGGGTGTGTACTTAAATTAGGAAACTGTTAAAATGTAAGTAGTTTGACTAGAAATATTATCTCTATATCAGGGTTTAATCCGTTGCGGATATACCTTTATATTCTAGAACACTAAAGTGTTTTATTTTATAAAGATGATATTGAGATAAACACATTAGATGTGAATAACAGTATTTATATTTTGAATATAAATAAATCTCAAACATATAATATGACAAAAAAATAGCTCAAACTGATTTGATCAGATGAGACTTATTTGTGGCATTGTTGTTTGAGACACATTAAACAAGACTCGTATATCCACACTTTTGAAGAGTGGATACTAGGACGGATTTGATCCTATTCAAATGATGTCTATGAATCTAGTTCATTAGGCAAAGTGCCTAAAACACCTTTTACTTGGTAAAAGTACAAATGCCATCAATCTGTTAGCCCTCGTTCATAGTGACGTAAGTGGGCCAATATCTAGCTAGGCTAGAGGTGGATATGAATACTTCACAACCTTTACGGATGTGGCATTGCGTTATGGTTATGTGTTTCTTTTGAAACACGGATCAGAAACTTTTGATAATCAAAGAGTTTCGACAAGAAGTTGACAGACAGATTGGGTAAAGTATTAAACATCATGATTAGACCATGATGGAAAATACTTAAGCAATAAGTTTCTCGAATATTTGAAAGAGTATAGTATTCTTTCATAGTGGACTCCTCCCGGAACACCTCATTTGAGCGGTGTGTCCGAAAAGAGAAACCAAATTTTGTTAGACATGATAAGGTTAATCATGAGTCGTTCTGAGCTACCATTTTCCTTCAAGGGATACGCATTAAACAGTGCAATACTTATTTCGAATAAGGTTCCATGAAAATCTGTTAGACAGACTTCATATTAGATATGAACAGGAAAGAAACCGGGTTTTCTCATTCATGAAGAATTGGGATTACTGGGCATATGTTTGGATGATACCAAACTAGAACCCAAATCGGATAAGTGCCTAAGGTGGAGGTTATCCTAGGGTAACCAAAGTATAGTACTTATACAACTCACAAGAGAACAATGTAATTGTTGTTCGCCATGCGGTTTTCCTAAGAGGAATACCTATATGCAATGGTAAGTGGGAGGAAAGTAAAAACTTGATGAAAATCAGAGTAATACTATTCCAGGCACCGATTCCTTAATGGAACACAAACAGTTCATCAAGGATGAAACTGTACCATAATCTTCGAATACACAAGAACCGCATAAGTCGGAGAGAGTCAGAAAACAACCTGGGAGGTATGGGTTTCTGATCTCACCTCATAAGGATGTCAATCTTATTAAGGAATACGAACTGACTACGTATGAGGAAGTGATATAAGGTATCGACTCATAATTATGGAAAAGTGTCATGATGTCCGAAATGGATTCCATGTATACCAACTCAATTTGGACACTGGTTGATGTACCGGAAGGCATTGTGCATATTGGTACTATATGGGTCTTCAAGGAAGACATACATGGATGGCAACATACCAACGTACAAAGCTGGGCTTGTAGCGAAAAGGTATCGTTATCAATATTGTGTCGATTACGACGAAACCTTTTACTTGTTGTCATGGTTAAATCCATTTGGATAATGCTTGCTAATGCTGCATGTTTCGTTTATGAAATATGGCAGCTGAATGTCAAAATCGCTTTCCTTAAACGGAAACCTTTTGGAGGATGTCTAAAACATCCTGATGGTTTTATCGTACCAAAACAAGCAAACAAGGTTTACAGGTTATACGATCCATTTATGGATTGAAGCAAACATTACGTTCTTGGAACTATATCGTTTTGATATAATCATAATGGTATATGATTTAATTCAAAACGAAGATGATTCTTGTGTATATAAGGAGGTTAGTGGGAGCGCACTGATAGTGATTGTCCTAAATAATGATGATATATCATTTCTTGGAAATGATATTCCAATAATACAATCGGTGAAAGCTTGGCTTTTATGAAAATTCTCCGTAGAATTCTTGGGAGAGACAACTTTTATTCTAGGAATAAGGATCTACTGGGATAGATCTAAAAGTTATTGGCACTCTCCGAGAACCCGTAGATTGAAATAAATGTACGCGACCTGGTGTCTCATATGCTTTGAGCATATGGAGTCACAATCAGGCCAATCCAAGTGATAGTCACTGGATTGATGTTAAGAACATCCTTAAGTATCTTAGATGAACTAAGGATGCTTTCTTAAACTATGGAGAAGGAGAATTGGAAGTGACTGGGTTCACCGTTGCAAGTTTCCAAATCGATAAAAATGACTATTAGTCGTAATAACGGTACTATATAGTTTGAATAACGGAACAGTGAGCTGGAAATCTTACATTCAAGATATTGTTACCGAATAAACAACAAAAGCGGAATATTGCTGCAGCTGAGGCAGTAATAGAAGCCATTTGGATCTTAATAATCCTAATTAGATGAGGAGTAGTTCTGTTAGCAGCTGAGCTAGGCTACATCATAGGCTAAAGAATTAATGGTCTCATCAACGATCCGAGTATATACTTCAACTATTCATCTGATTCGTTCGGATCATACATCGTGGCGATATGATGATCGAATAAATCGCATCAAATGATAACTTAGCAAATGCTCTGACGAAAGCCTTTTCTCAGTAGAAGTTTGAGCGAAGCGTTCATAGTTCAAGTGTAGGACACTTGATTGATTGGCTATAGGCCAAGTAGGAGATTATTGGACAATTATGACCCATAGCGTCACTATTTGTACAGAACATCGTGTTGTTGTACAAATTAACTATGTGACAAAGGAAATTGCTCTTTTATCATTTGTAATTAGGTTACCGGGATATATAAATGATAAAAGGTCATTATGATTAGTTCCGGATTGAGATGATATGAGACAGTATCAATCCACGAAGGTTTAATCATTAAATTATCCTTAGTCATAGTATTATCGAGATTGGACATCGATAATGCAGAATAGACTAGTATTACACTTGTGCGCGTTGTGGGAGTATAACGACATAGTTATCATATATTTAAGTATTGGATACTTATGCAAGTGTAATAGGAGGTTGTGTTTTCCGATGGTACATAAACAGCTTCGCTCTGGATAGACCCCTCGGAATTCCATTGGTAGTATGACTATGTGTCTATGGAAGTCCGAATCAGGGTAGGTTTATTTGGTCTTAACCTGAGACTTGCACCGCTAATACTTGCGACAATCAATATACTTTGGTTTTGGTCATCCAGGGCTTTAACCGGTTCTGTGTACGCCTCTTCTGGGTATATTGATAATCGTAGTATATTGGGTGTGATGTCGAGATGGAAGTATCACTCCAGTCATAGTGGAGATGATGATCACGTAGGATACGGAACTGGTGCTCTTATATGCTGCAGCTATCGGGATATTATGACTAGGTCATGTTTATCCGATTATAGAGACTAGTTACCAGAGATCTGATATGTGCTTCGTACGGGGTAGACACAATTCCAGCCCCAGGCCTAGCACATGACATCTGATACTGGATAGCAATACGCAATACTACATATACTACGCATGATATAGATTACAAATTCCTTTAAGAAAATTTCTGAAGAATTGGGAAGGCAAGGTGCTTTGCTAGAAGCCAACCATATCTTGTAAATCGGTAAAAACGTTGTACTAGGTACGTACGTGTTCGGATAGTTCGATGACCGGATTTACTGCCAACATATCAGAGGATCTCATAGGTCGCTTCCCGAAGATTCACCGATGACGTATGACTCGCACATTATTAATCTGGGATTAATTAATAGAGAGAGAAAATTAATCTGGGATTAATTACGGAGATATTTTATCTGGGATAAAATATTATTTAAAGAGAGAGAACGATTAATTTGGAATTAATCGATAAAAATAATATATTCGATATATTATACGAAATTAGATTTCGACGCGGAATTAAAATTGGATTTTAATTCGGGCGAACGAGTTAATTTAGAATTAATTCGCTAGCGACGTGAATAGTAATTTTGTTAGACATAATTATTTAATTAAATTTTATTTAATTACGTCGCAACGGAAAATTCGTTAATTCAGAATTAGCGAACCCGAGCCCGGGAGTGTTTGCGGGCCCACTCGCATTTCGAATTTAAGTGCGGCCCACAAGTCACATCAAGCGTCACATCACTAGTCAACTTTATCACTTTAATATGATTGAAGTTGTTGGTTGATTGTTTAGTGTGAAACACACTAATGTGATGGTTGAAAGACATATCATATTTTATTATTTTGATATTTGAATTTCATTTTTTGTGTATTAGATTACCAACACACACACAACTCTTTCTCTCTTCCCCCTCTCCTTCGGCCAAGGAGCCAATTTCTCTCTTTCTCCAATTTTTGAAATTGTCGAGAACAAGAACAAGCAACTGGAAGATTTATGGCAAATATTTCAAGATGCTAGCACATCCAAGGGGTCTTACAAAGGTGATAGGGAAATCAATTCATGAGCATGGAATCCACACACAAATCTTGGAGCTTGGAGATTCAACAAGTAGCACAAAAATAGAGCTTTGCCGTGAGCTTCAATGGTGGAGCAGAAAATTTTTTGTTGTTCCTCGCATCGCAAAAGCCGATCAAAGTGAGTATTCCACAGCTTTACTTTGATGTATTCACATGTTTTCATATGTTTAATTGATCTTGGGATAACCTAGAAACCCAACAGATATATCTATGGATTTTTTATTAGGTTTTTCTAGGAAAAAGATGGGTAGAGATCCTATATTTGTTGTGGTAGATAGGTTTAGCAAGATGATACATTTCATAACATGTCATAAAATTGATGATGCCACAGATATAGCTGATTTATTTTTCAAAGACATAGTGTGACTCCATGGTATACCTATGCGTATTGTATCAGATAAAGATGTTAAGTTCCTTAGCAATTTCTGGAAGGTGTTGTGGGCTAAATTGGGTATTAAGTTGTTATATCCTACATTTGTCACCTACAAACAGATGGACAAACAGAAGTAGTAAATAGAACTTTATCACAATTGCTGCGCACTATAGTTGGTAAAAACTTGAATCGTGGGAATAATATTTTCCATTTATAGAATTCTCATATAATAGGTGCATTAATTTTACTTCTTATTCCCCTTCTGAGATTATATATGGTTTTAATCCTCTAACTCCTTTGGATTTATTGTCTATGCCTGTTAATGAGCAATGGAGTTTGGATAGTAAAAAAAAAGGCAAATTTGGTGAAATTAATACATGAGAAAGCTAAGGCACACATTGAGCGGAAGAATGAACATTATGCTTCTCATGCTAACAAAGGGAGAAAGCATATTGTATTTGAACTAGAAGATTGGGTATGGATATATTTTCGCAAGGAGAAGTTCCCAGCACAACGGAGATCTAAGTTGCAACCGATAGAAGATGGTGTATTTCAAGTCTTGGAGCGAATTAATGTTTATGATTTTTCTTACTTTGATGCATGTGTATATTCGAGGTCGAATCCTTTTCAAGAAGGAGGGAATGATATGATCCAAGCCACACACGAAGCATCAAAGGACATGGCTAATAACATAATAGAGTCATTGCAAGTACCCGAAGGGCCAATCACAAGACATAAGGCCAAAAGTATCAGAGAAGCAATGTCGAGATTAGCTTAGAGTTATATAGCCGAATGAGATAGACAGCTCGGAGGGACATTGGCATCATACGAGGGCTTCAACAGAGGGGTTCCAAAACTATTCCATTTGACCCAAGTCATACCAGATTAATGCACTAGCAATTATGAAGTTAAGTACCATTTTGACGAATGAATCCGAATCAAGTCCAATACTATGTATTCGAGTTACATAAGGTTTAATGGGCTTGAGAAATAATATTTGGGCATTGTTACATGAGGCCCACGAAATTTTGAGATTTTGTGCAAATGGAACAATTCGGTCATTTTGGGAAAAAGCTTGCCACATTTGTTGATTTTTTTTTGCCTTTGTTAATTCTTTGCTTTTAACATTTGTATTGATGCCAACCACTTTTGTTGAATTTGGTACACTTGCCAACAACTTTGGTTGACTTTCGTAAGCTTGTCAACCACTTTTGTGGCTTTGGTATGTTTCTTTTTACTTTTAAGAATATTTTAGTAACTTGTCATGTACTATATTTTGTAACTTGTCTTCCTTAATGAAAATAATCACCATTTTTCGAAATTTTCTTCATTTTGAAAGCTTGGCTATGGCCAAAATTTCTTAAGGGAGGGTTTATCCTTATTTCATGCAATCTGACTTGTCTAAGGCGTGGAAACCTTAATGGCTTGTCCATGCTAGCAAAACACAACAAGGCATCATTTTAAAGGTTCTCAAAGACAAGTTCTTTGTGGGTCTTCTTTGTGAACTTGTAAGGGTTTTGTTCCTACAAAATCAAATTTTCGATTTTTAGGGTTCTATCTGTTGTGTGGGGTTTACTTGGCCTAATCATCCATGTGAATTCCTCGTCATTCGATATCAAAACTTATTGTTCCAAGGTCTAATTTTCTATCTTTACTTTGTGTTTTTTCATATAGACTTTGTTTTGTGTTGTTAGTTATCAAGATACTTATTCATATTGATTCTCGGTTTTTGTCGGTTTTTGTGTATAGGAACCACTTTCCTAATGCAGTGGAAACACCTCAGGCACCCGAGATCGGATTAAATTTTTTTCTGCCCTTTTCTTCTTCTGACCAAATGTTACCAGCTATCCCACTGGAATTTTACCTCTGTTTTGAAAAAACTTTCAGTCCCGGAACAACGATGTAAATCTGGACTGTTTTGGACCCAAAATGTGCATAGCTCACAGCCCAAATCAGCCATATTTGCAAAAACACCAACTGAGTTTTTGATCAGATTTTTAAATTAAAAACATCCCCAATATAATCTTAAAACACCCCTAAATATTCCCTAATATTTCTGGATAAAAAACAAATCGAACCGAGCCTCGTTACATAAGATTAGATGCGGCAGTGAGTAGAAAATTGCTCACTGCCGTGTGGTGTATTAAGAGGAGAGGATGTTGTATTTAGTTCGACGCCAAATAGCCTTCCGTACTATATCTCGTTACCAACAGAATATTGTGTGGGCTATACTCACAAATGAATCTCTAAACTCTTTAGAGATTAAACTATTGTCACACAAGTTTTTCCTTTTGGTTTTATTTTTGTTCTTGTTTTTTCTTCAACACTTGAGAGAATTCTAAGAATAAGAAGACGATAGCTAGGGTTAGAATGAATTAGTTTAAGCAAAATAAAATCATATTTTCTTTATATATCTAGTTTTTTATTTCCAAAATAAAACAAAACTTGTCCCTTCCCCTTTGTCAATGTTTCGGCCAGCCCTAATGGTTTTTTGAAAATTTTGTAACACTAAATCTTGTATTCATTGTCACCATTATAATAAACGAATGTTGCCAAATAATTGAGTTAATACCTTTTTGAAAAATTGTAACTTCCATTCCAATATATATAACTTCCAAAGTAACCAAAATGGTTTCCAAAAACTATTTTTTGGAAATACAAAAATTATATATTAATTAAATTATAATATATAATTTAATAACTTATAATAAATAATTATCATATAATCATTTATTATAAAATCATATATTAAAAATAATATATAGTTTCAAGTGTGACAAAATAATATTATTAATCATATTAATAATATATATATTATACATATGTGAGTATATAATTGGACTATTCAATTATATTTAATCTGCTACAGTATATCGAAATAGCATGGGGACCAAATGAACCTACGGTTTTGAGCTCTAATAATCACGGAATATTAATTAAACTCTAAATTAAATTTTTCGAATTGTTAACTTTGAGTTATTCCACTAAAAACCCGAAGTTGCACTCTTATTGCCGCAGATAGATAAATAAGCAGAACCACATTGGTGTCCATCGATATAGTCATTAGATAAGGATTGTTCCTTCACGAGTATCTCATAATTAGAGCCTGGTCATAATATCTGCTATACCCATCTAATTATTTTTACCTTAAGTACTATTGATTCTCTAATGAATGATGTATTCATAACCATTATGACTGTTAATCTTTCTATTCGTAATAGAAAGACTCAAACGCTCTAACCGTCATGTATCGAATCAACTTTTGAGGAAGATACTCCTCTACTTCTTGCAAGAAGGAGTGACTTCATATCTATGTAAAATATCCCCAGCTGCACACCAAACCATGTCCTCAAAGTACGTAGCAATTGGTCGAGATTTCTACACCAACCTCACCATTGTAAATCAAAGGACATAGTCTGCCATGCAGGAGTTCGTAATACACTCATAATTCAAATCAATCCATATATGACCATCTGGTAGATTAAAATGGATTTCTTTATTTAACGGATATTATAAGAAACTTATTTCTATTTGGGTCCAGTCCTATATGATCATATCATATATGATGCCTACATTATCATGTCTCCTTATGAATGATCTCAGATCAAGGTCGCCATACAATTATTGAATGGACCACAACTATAGATAAATCGTAAACAAAGTACCCGCTTTGTTTACTCTTTAAGGAATATTTTAGATTACTAACATCAGACTTAAATCCTCTTGTGTATGACACTCATACACTAAGTCTAAAGGCGCATGAGTAATCTAGGGTAAACAATATAATTTACAATATGTGATATCAAACAAACACTTTGTTAAATGAATAATGCATCTTTTTTATTTCATAAAATATAATTTCGTTTACATTACATAAAGTTATAGGGCATATATCCCACATTGTGTTTCTTAAGTGTTTTTTCCTTTTTTGAATTGTCTATGATCGACATACCGACCTTATACCGGCATACCGGTGTGAAAACTATCTTGACACAGCTTCTGGAACTGGGGAGAAAACATACGTGCTTTTATACCCATCTTAAAAACAACCTTGAAACAGCTATTGGAATCGAGAAAAACCATATCAGTCTCCATACCAGCTTTCATGTTGATCTACCTGGGGAATACAAAGCTACTGAAACCGGGCTAATTTCATACTGGTTCCATACCGGACTCCATACCGGTCCACTTTTCCCAAAACATATCTAATGGAACTGGGCTAGTCCATAAAAGGCGACCTACCAGTCTTTATACCGGTTAACTAGTGAGTTAAACATAACTACTGGAATCGGGAAGCAACTATACTGGGCCCATACCGCACTCCAAATTGGTCAACACTTAGAATTTTTTGTGTTTGCTCAGTGACCTGAAGAGCAAAAAAAAAAAGTAAAAAAAATCAACAAAAATTTGGTTGAATTTGGTTGGTGCTATTTTATCATTTGGGTGTCAGAGAAGGGTAATTCATCAAAATTTCTATTGAATCACCAAATTTCCGTCTGAATTTGCATATATTGCAATTTTTTGCATGCATGTTTGGTTGTTGTGCTAGTTTGTAATTCATATATTCCAAGTATTCTAGCTTTAGATTTTATTTGAATTGAGACTACGTATTTTCTAATTCTTACTCACGTTATTCCATTTGCCCTATATTGGTATCTTGTTATTTATGTTAGCTTGAATATTACACATTATTGTGAGCTTCTTAGGTAAGTCATATCACATTATATTGAGTGTAAAACTAGTGGAGTAGAGTGATACGTATTTGAGTGCAAACACGTGAGGGTGTGAGATTATATAATTGTGTTCACATATTTGTTACTTTCTAATCTGTTTGTTGAAGATTTGAGATGACAAATACTAGTTTGATTTGTATGAGAAGCTTGAGGCTTTAGATATGAAGTTTACGCATATGATGGAGAATATGAATACAGCATTGGGGAGATTGTCAAAGAGGGTTGATAGTATACAGAAAGATAGTGTTCAAAGAGTACAACCATTGTAGATTATGCCACCGCGACAAGCTCCACCACCTCGAGTACCACTAGTGGAGGATAAGGCTGAGAATTATCCTGATGGTTTTGATGATTTGGATGAATCTGTTGAGGAGAAATATAGTTATAGGCCCAAGAATCATAGGCAAAAGCAGAGGCATGATAGAAGAGATGGGGGAGGCTTGATAGATAGAGAGGATTTTGATGAGACACGTGAGGATTATGACAAAAGAGGTTATGTTAGACATAATGATGTTGATGGTGATGTGAGCAACATCAAGATCATGATACCAAACTTTCGAGGCAAGAATGATCCTGAAGCGTATTTGGAGTGGGAGAAGAATATCAATTTGGCAACCATGTAATTCAATGATTTGGTGTGACCAGATTGTAACCAACCGAATGTGGAATTATGAGAGGCCAGTTTAGACATGGGAATAACTTTGAGGTCTCATGAGGAAATAGTTCATACCTAGTCATTACTATCGAGAGTTGTATCAGAAACTACAACATCTGTATCAATGGGCCAAGAGTGTAGAGGATTACTATACTTAGATGGAGGTTATCATAAGGGAAAATGTAGTGGAGGATGTAGAGGCTACTATGGTGTGGTTTCTAATGGGCTTGAATAGAGAGATTGTCAATATAGTGGAGTTGCATCATTATGTTGATTTGGAGGATATGCTTCACATGGCGGCTATCAAGGTAGAGAGGCAACTCAAGAAGAAGTCTACATCCAGATTTGATACTTAGACAACTCCTGTATGGAAGAGGAAATGGGTTCTTAATGATCAATGAGATGGAAGATTTAAAAATCGAAGGACCGAATATAGTGCTAAGGGTAAAGAGGCTGCAGAACCAAGCAAGGCTAGACTGAAACCTTAGAGTACAACACCACAGACTAATGACATCAAGTGTTTGGGCATGAGACACTATGCTTCACAATGCCCCAACAAGCGCACCTTTGTGATTGATAAGAAGAGTGGTGACATATATTCTACCAATAGTGAGGTTGAGGTTGATGATGATGAGACTGAGATTGAGGATACTAGTGACAGAGAAGGAGTTGCATACTCACTGGAAAACTTGTCCTTAGTTGTCAAGCGTGCTTTGAGTGCATAAATTTTTGAGGATGAGAGTGATCAACAAAGGGAGAACATATTCCATACTTGATGCCGTATGAATTGTAAGGGGTGTAGCATGATCGTTGGCGGAGGCAATTGTACTAATTTCGTAAGTACAACTTTAGTTGAGAGGTTGGGATTAGATTACTTGAAGTATCCCAAGCCGTACAAGTTGTAATGGTTGAATGACTTTGGTGCAGTGCGATTGACTAGGAAGGTATTATTGAGCTTCATAATTGGGCCTTATATTGATGATGTTTAGTGTAATGTTATACCCACGTATACAAGACACATTCTTTTAGGAAGGTCGCGGCAGCTTGATGGGAATGTTATACACTACGGTTCAAGAATAAGTATTCCTTTCATCATAAGGGAAAACCTATTACCTTATACCCACTTACACTGAGGCAAGTCCACGAGGATCAAGTCAAGTTGTAACTTGAGAGAGATAGAGAGACCGAGAGTGCAAACACAACCATGGAAAAAACACGTGAGGAGAGTGTGACCGAACCTAGTAAGGAAATTAAGGTTAAGGTTGTGACTGTTCCCAAAAGGAGTGTGAGTGAACTTAAAGGGGAAACAAAAAGGACGAGTGAAAAAGAGCTTCTACATGGGTGAGGGTGAAGCGAGAAGAGCTTTTAAGTCTAACAAGCTTATGCTTTTGCTAGTCTACATGGATCGCCGTGTTTGTATTGCTAACACTGGCCTTTTACTTCCTACGTCTATTTCATCTATTTTGTAGGAATTCAGTGATGTGATGATAGAGGACATTCCTAGTGGGCTTCCACCCAGTAGAGGTATTGAGCACCAACTAGATTTCATATTTGGCACAGTCATTCCCAATAGACCAGCCTACCAGAGCAATCCAGAGGAAAAGAAGGAACTTTAGAGGCAAGTGTGGGAGTTGATGGAGAAAGGGTATGTCAGAGAAAGTATGAGTCCCTGAACCTTTATGACCACTGTGTCTTTTCATCCAATGATCTCTCTAATCACGCAATATTTCATTTCCACATGTTTAGACTTGGAATACGCTCTCGCTCCTTTGCTTATGTAATGGCTCCGCTATTATCACAGTATAATGGAATCGAATCCACAATACTTGGCACAATGTAAGTTCTGTGATAAAATTTCTAATCAAAACAGCTTTTTTACTAGCTTCCGAAGCCGCTACAAATTTTGCCTTAGTGGTGGCATCATCTGTAGAGCCTTGTTTTAAAAATCGCCAACTAATCGCAACATTATTAAGGATAAATATGTATCCAGATTAGACTTTCTATCATCCGGATCTCCCTGGAAATCAGAGTCAGTGTAATCCTTAACTTGTAGCTCATATTTTCCATAAATTAGAAACTTATCCTTAGTACCTTTAAGATATTTCAGGATATGTTTCACGGCTGTCCAATGATCATTACCTGGATCAGATTGATATCGGTTAGTCACACTAACACCGAAACTGATGTCAGGTCTTGTACATAGCAGATGATACATAATGTCGTTCTAGCTCTCTCTTCCTCAGTCTGAGGTGCCATTTTCTTTGAAAGATTTATGCCATAACGAAAAGGTACATCTGCATTATAGTTGATAAAATCGTACCTTTCTAATATTTTATCTTTGTACGTGGATTACGACAACCCTATAAGCTTTTTTACTCTATCTCGGTAGAGCCTTATACCCAGTATATAAGAAACTTCACCCATGTCTTTCATGGAGAAGTTCTTGAAAAGGTAGGCTTTAACACTTTGGATCAATCATATATCATTTTCAATGATAAGGATATCATCTATATACAATACAAGGAATAATATCATACTCCCACTAACTTTCTTGTAAACACACAGTTCTTCATCATTCTTTATGCATCCAAATAATCTAATTATCTTATCAAAATGATGATTCCATCTTCAGGATGCATGTTTAAGTTTGTAAATAGACTTCTAAAGCTTACAAATGAAGTTTGAAGTCTCATTGGATACGAAACCTTCTGGTTGTTCCATATAGATATCCTCATCGAGGAATCCATTTAGGAAAGCGTTTTAACATCCATCTACCATATCTCATAGTCATGATGTGCACCAATGGATAAAAGAATCCTAATGGATTTTAGCATGGCTAGTGGTGAAAAATTTTCCTCATACTCAATCCCAGGACGTTGAGTGTAACCTTTCACTACCGGTCGGGTCCATTGGGCCCCCGCTTCCTTTTATAACCCATTTACAACCAATAGGATTATGGATTTTAAATCTATTAGTACCCTCCCATTACTTTACATAATTCTGTAATCTCCCTTAACGGAAAATTTTTAGAAATTTAAAACCAATTTTATAGCGAGAAGTGGATCCCATGGAATTTACTCCAGCCTCACAATAATGATGGTATTGGCCTTCATAAACTCATTAGGTAGACCTTAAAGGTCAATCACATCCATGTGACTCCTTGTTTGGTCTTGAATCGTTTCTTATCCCCACAATAATGATGGTAATAGATTAAGACGTGTTCCAGGTGTATATTTGTCAATATGCACTAATGAGCTTCGTGATTACACCCTCAAAATAATGACGGTATTAGGTGACCATGTCAATTCATCATGCTACATCTAATATTTTACCTTAGCGACCTACGTGCCGACCACTTATACCCTCACAATAATGATGATATTGGGCATAAGTAATAAGAACTCATTTATCTCCGTAATGAAAATACGGACCATCCAATAATGCTCAAATTTGATTAACATTATTACTTAAATTAAATTAATTACCTAATCCAGGGAGATTTATGACAATCAAGTCATTAACATGCTTGGATCAAAAAATATATTTTAATTTAAAACGTGCAATGAAAATCCAATATGACTTATGGATAATTAAATTAAAATTATAGAGGCATAGATTCAAATACAAGTCAAACATACAACATGTGTTGTGTGGTTAAGACATGCTCTGATGCTGTTCTGTTAGGGGACCCCTAGGGTCATATCGGTGCCTCGTACTGTGAAATAAGTCTAACTAATAGTAATTGAGCATGGGTGTATTTTTAAATATTTAATGAAATATTATATTCCATTACGACTGTATAGGAAAAATGGGGATAAATCAGATACATGAAAAACTAAATCACAATAAAATCGGAGAGGACGTGCATCGTCCAGACTGACTGCATGCATGCGTGCAAGCATCATGCTACTAGCGCATCATGCCACACATGGTGCTGGTAGCAGCATGGTGTTGCGCAGCTTAGTGCATTGCGTTGCTACGCAACATACTGTACTGCAACGTAATGCTCTCGGCTTCTTATGTTGCTGGCACTGGCATCATTTTTATTTTATTTTAAAAACCTTAAACACCTTTTGAAAATCATCCTAAATAATTTTAATTTCAAATTCAACCCCAACATATGTTAAACAACAAACAAACACACACACATACACACACACACACACACACATATATATATATATATATATTTCAATCAAAACACGAACTAAAATATAATAATACCATAATGAAATGACTCATGAAAATTTGTAGGTCACCCAAAGGTGGTCAAGTGATTATAGAATGGTAGTAATTATTAGACAGTAATGACCCATAGCGTCACTATTTTGTAAATGATATTGTATTATTGTACAAAATTAACTATGTAGTAATGAAATTGCCTTTTACCGTTTTGTAATTTATTTACTTTGATATATAAATGGTAAAAGTCCCTATGATTAATTCCGGATTGAGATGATATGAGACAGTATCAATCCATAAAGGTTTAATCATTAAATATCCCTAGTCGTAGTATTATCGAGATTGGACATCGATAATGCGGAATAGACTAGTACTGCACTTGTGCGTGTTGTGAGGGCACAACAGCATAGTTCTCATATATTTGAGTATTGGATACTTATGCAAGTGCGGTAGGAGGTTGTGTTTTACCGATGGTACGGAAAACAGCTTCGCTCTGGATAGACCCCGCGGAATCCCATTGGTAGTATGTCTGCGTGTCTATGGGAGTCCGCTTCAGGGTAGGTGCATATGGTCTTAACCTAAGACTTGCATCGCTAGTAATTGCAACAATCAGTAGACTTTAGTTTTGGTCGTCCAGGGCTTTAACAGGTTCTGTGTACACCTCTTCTAGGTTTATCGGGAATCGTAGTGTATTGGGTGTGATGTCAAGACGGAAGTATCACTTCAGACATATGGAGATGATGATCGCGCAGGATACAGAACTAGTACTCTATAATGGTTGCAACCATCGGGATAATATGACAAGGTCAGGATTATCCGATTCAAAGAGACTAGTTGCTTGATGTCCGATATATGTATCGTACGGGGCAGACACATCTCCAGCCCCAGGCCTTGCATGTGATCATCCGATACTGGATCAGTATACACTATACTACGGTATACTACGCCTGTTATAGATCTTATATTCCAATAAGAATATTTCTGGAGAATTGGGTAGGCATGGCGTTTTGCTAGAGGCTAACCTTGTCTTGTAAATCGGTAAAAACGTAGTACTTGGTACGTACGTGTTCGGATAATCTGACGGCCGTATTTACTACCAACATATCCAGAGATCTCTTGGGTCGCTTCCCGAAGATTCACCAATGACGTATGATTCAAACTCGATTAATCTTGGATTAATTACGGAGAGACTTTATCTTGGATAAAGTACTATACATAGAGAGAGAACGATTAATTTGGAATTAATCGTAAAATTATTATATTCGATATAATAATCGAAATTCGATTTCGACGCGAAATTAAAATTAGATTTTAATTCGGGCAAACGAGTAATTTAGAATTAATTCGTTAGCGACGTAAATAATAATTTCGCTAGGCGCAATTATTTATTTAAATTCGATTTAATTAACGTCGCGACGAAAGTTCGGTATTTCAGAAATATCGAACCCGAACGCGTGAGTACGCGTGGGCCCACTTTCATTTGGGTTGTGTGGGGCCCACATGACATATGTCATTTTATGCATTATTTAATTGTTAATACATTGCATGGTGATAGTGTACAATACACTCAATGGTTTTGCATGGAGTTTGAGTGTTTGACATGTTAGACATTATGTCCCATAGCGTCACTGTTTGTAAATGATATTGTATTATTGTACAAAATTAACTATGTGATAGTGAAATTGCCTTTTGCCATTTTGTAAATATTATTTACTTTGATTTATAAATGGCGAAAGTCCATATGATTAGTACCTGGACTGAGAATGATATGAGACAGTATCAGTCCCCGAAGGTTTAATCATTAAATATCCCTAGCCGTAGTATTATCGAGACTGGACATCGATAATACGGAATAGACTAGTATTGCGCTTGTGCACGTTGTGAGGGCACAACGGCATAGTTCTCATATATTTAAGTATTGGATACTTATGCAAGTGCGATAGGAGGTTGTGTTTTACCGATGGTACGGAAAACAGCTTCGCTCTGGATAGACCCTGCGGAATCCCATTGGTAGTATGTCTGCGTGTCTATGGGAGGCCGCATCAGGGTAGGTGTATATGGTCTTAACCTGAGACTTACATCGCTAGTACTTGCGACAATCGGTAAACTTTGGTTTTGGTGGTTGGGAACCTTAACCGGTTCTGTGTACACCTCTTCTGGGTTTATCGAGAATCGTAGTGTACTGGATGTGATGTCAAGATGGAAGTATCGCTTAAGACATATGGAGGTGATGATCACGCAGGACACAGAACTAGTACTCTATAAAAGGTTGCAACCGTCGGGACAATATGACTAGGTCAGGATTGTCCGATTTAAAGAGACTAGTTGCTTGATGTCCGATATATGTTTCGTACGGGGCAGACACATCTCCAGCCCCAGGCCTAGCATGTGATCATCCGATACTGGATCGATGTACGCAATACTACGGTATACTACGCTTGATATAGATCTTATATTCCTATAAGAATATTTCTGGAGAATTGGGTAGTACGAGGTACGTACGTATTCGGATTATCCGACGACCGTATTTACTGCCAACATATCCGGAGATCTCTTGGGTCGCTTCCTGAAGATTCACCTATGATATTTGATTCGTGTAAGAGTTCAATTCAAGTCCCAAGGATCACAAAACATGCATAAAAACCGCATATGAACACATCAAAGGAGGTGCGGAATATACTCACATTGAATTTCGGTTTTGATGAAATGAAGAACAAGACCCATTTTCGCACTGCATGTTGCTCGGTTTTGGTCCTGTGAACTGCTGTGGACGCACGGTTGGGGCTGTGAAAGTCTCCTCCATTTTCGGCCATGCAAGACTCCATTGAAGCTCCAAGCTTCAAGCTTTCCAAGCTCACAAATTTCGTTTCCCTATCACCTATATATAACTCAAGGTGTGCTAGCACTTCTCCTTCTTCTTCAAATTCGGTCTAACCAGAATTTTTGGGAGAGATTTGGCTCAAAGCCGAGAGAAGGGAAGAGAAAAAAATGGCTCCAAGCCAAGAGAGGAAGAAGAAAACGTTTTGGCTCCCAAATGCCAAAACCGTGTACTGTACACATATGTAGAGAGAGAGAAGAAAAAGCTTTTGTATATTTCTTTTATTAATTTTACCAAGTAAATAAAATAAGATATATACTCAACTTTAATTCAAAAGTCAAAAAGGCAAGGAATAAAATAATGTTATATTCCAACTCAAGTCTTTTAAAGCTTTCATCATTTCAACTTTTGCTTTAAGTCACATCACATCACTTTAATAAAGTGACATGTTGTCAAGTCACATCACTCAAAGTGACAATTGATTTGACGATTGATGCGACTAGCGATTTGACGCTTGATGTGACTTGCGTGCCGCACTCGAATTCGAAATGCGA